>CAKKOB020000621.1:7177-32609 GCA_918844115.2 Phlebotomus perniciosus | reverse complement strand
TGATTTTTGAAGAACCTAATCTCTTTATTATTCAAAGCGCTAAGATGTCATTAAAAATGAATGAATAAACTTCAGAATTAGGACTTTTATTTGAACCGTTCCCCAAGTCAAGACGTTCCTTGAGTCATGCCTCCACCCTACCTAATACTTTTGCATTAAAAATCATTCTGATTTCATAAAGATTTTTGAATAGAGAAGGTAACGGTTTTTACGCATAGTTCCAGGAAATTTTTTTTAATTTGAAGATTTCTTATTTTTTCTCTGCATATTTTAATAATAAACAATCTGCTACGACTGAAAACTGAAATTGGTCTTAAAATATTACCATACAACGTTTATAAGTCCTTTCTCATTATCCATTCTGGAAGCTTTTCGAGTATGATGCTTCCTTTAAGACTTCTTCCTTCCCCTTCCAATCACTTCAATCCACCTTTACTGCTTATACCTTCACCAACCGGTGATCATCTTGCGGATATTCATGCGTCGCCAGCAATTTTGAGATTGTGCAATATATTCTAGAAGGCCCCACCATATATCCTCAACACCCCCCACCTCCCCAAAGTGTGGACCGAGAATTTCCTTAAGGGTTGTATATAGGTTGAATTTCTCTGGCCCGGGGAGGACCGCGTGGTGAAGAATTTTGCGTTGAATACAAATGACACAGGCTCAAAAATGAAATCTCGTGGTATGGATATAAAGGAGAAGGAGTGAAAAACATCCTAATGTGGCTTCTCTGTCTCGCACGCTCCTCTTTTTTCTCTCCTCAACCATTGGTGGCAGATGGTTTCCTTCCATCAACGTCTCCAAATGCTTTTTTTCCCTATATATGCCATGAGTCCTTCCAAAAGACAAAAAGTGAATTGTGCTAGACGAATTCGGACTTTCAATTTTACACACAGTGGCTCCAATATTTTTTTTTCACCAGCGCCCTTCAAGAACAAGATAAATTTCCCTCTTGTGCCCGGCTCCCCATATTGCCTTCTATGGTCTCTCCTTACCATCTCTGGGATGCGTATGTGGCCAGCTGTGCGCATCGTCATGGGCAAATTTAAAGTCGAGAACTATATGCCAACCCTCACTTGATGACAAGATTCCGAACGATGGAAAATTTCTCCTCGCCCCGCGGCCAATGCTGTGGCGCCAATAAAAATGTACAACAAGGGAGATATTGGAAAATTTTACACCGCCAAAATGACAAACATACGAGGGTGTTAATGGGTGTCCAATATGTGACTGAAATACCAAAGACAGGCACATCATTTTAAGAGGCACAACCGATGGACCATCTTGCAGATTATTTTCACACATTTTCGCCTAATTGAGAGCAACTTTGCCTTTAACAATTCTTGCATGAGATTTTTCATTTGGACTGTGCGGTTTTGTGCCATTCATAAATCACACGCGAGGTCTTTTTTGGTGGGAAAAAGATGGTCTCCCATGGAAATTTTCTCTTCACGGGCCAGAAATAGTAAAATCCACTTCTTTCACGGTTTTTGCGTGTCGCGAGACAAAAGATCTTATTGGACAATGCCGGAGAGAGACTCCAAAGAGGTGGGACAAGTGAATGGGAGACGCCAAGAAGATAAAAGCAAATGAGAAAATTTATGGGGGAGTCCATTGCAGCCGCAATGTCCCCTATGAATTTTTGATTAACATTAATTACTTATTTTGATTTTTCTCGCTAAAAATTTAAATATTAATGAACGACAATTCTTATTTTTCGTATTTTTCTAACAAACTATTATATCTTCCAAGTGAATTAACTTTAAATAATGTTTTCAATTGCTGTAAACTTGAAAGTTTATTTAGCAACTTTCCCTCTCAACTTTCCCATTGATTTTTCCTTCATCTCTCCTGCAGTGAGACAATTTACTTCTCTCATTCTTTAGCTCTGGCAAAACTTTCCCGACAATTTTCATTCATTTAGCGTGAACGGAGAAAAACTTCCCTAAGGAGAGGATTCAATTACCGTTGCTCTTTTTTTCTCTCTCCCACCACCCCCACAAACGCTTCTAAGTGGAAAATATTTTCAAATGCTCCGCAAGACATTTCGCGATAATCGTGATTCATACTGAGAAAATCACTTATGAGGTGAAAAGGCGCCTTTTTGGGAGGGAAAAATCTCCTCGGGGAGAAAAATGTGACTCTTTGCGATGAAATGCTAATGGATAGGAGTTGAGTAATTGAGGGGTGGGTTTATATTGCTGGCGATGCCACCCATAGAGATTGAATTTCATGTCCATTTCGTGGACTTTTCCAGACCACCCACCCCCACCCATCGCAACGGACGACGCAGGAGTATGCAAAATGAGGGAAAAAACGTGAAAAGTCGTCACATGAATATTCCTTCTCCAGAGACAAGAGGGAAGGAGACACACGAGGTTGTGAGATGTGGCCAAGACGGAGAACAATTCATTCCTTCGTCATAATATTAATATTTGAGAAATATCAGTTTCTCTATGTCAATCACAGAGTGGCTTCAAATTGAACCACCACGGATGGGGTGGAAGATTTCAGGGGAGGTTGAAATAAAACAGGTTGGTCGTGACACGATGACATATTGAATTCAAAGGGGGAGGAAATAAATAAATAAATTGTGTGATTATACGAGAAAGAGGTTGGGGAGGTAGATATATTGAAGGGTTTTTGACAATATTCAAATAACATAATTTCTCTCCTATTGAAAGTAAAGGAATTTCTCTCACAAGAGATCCATCGGAAGGGACACACCAGAGAATGGGAAGAGGAGGTTAATTATTATGCCAGACGCGTGACTGTCGCGTTTCCGTTTTCATCATCAAACCATTTAACAACCCCGAAAGGGAGAGTTAAATTCCCTCCGTTAAACAATCACCACGGCTTTTTTTCTCTTATTCCATCTTGACTCCTTTTTCTTGCCATCCGTATAGCCAGTTTTGAAGAAAGTGAATTATGCAGCGGGCATCATCCTCATTTTAATTCTTGTCCCTTTTTTATCGGCCTCGTATACCTCGCGCAACACGCGCGAGGCACAATATGTGAAGATTTTTGGACATGTTACACTCTTATGGCTCTTTTGTTGGCCCTACTCCATGGCCTCAACCCTTGACAAGACACCCCTTCGATGGAAGCTCAAGGGTTGTGAATCCTCTCTTAATTCCTGTCCTCTTTGTTACACGTTATGCAACTGGCCACGTGGATAATCACCGGCGCAGCTAGAAGGGGTTGACCAGGTTTCAATAAATTCTCCGCTAAATTTTTTTTGAGAGTAATTCGCTTTTTTGGAACCCTTCTCTGGCTCGCAACAAGACACTAATCAGGCGAGGGTCAACTTTCCCACATCAAAACTCAGCACAATTTGTCAATAACTCTATTAATCTAGGCAGTTATCGAGGGTAGGTGATTCAAAATTTAATAAAACGCAAATAGGGGAGACAAGGGATGCTGTGGACACATTGAAAGGAAGCTCTTGGTATTAACAACTTTGGAACCTAGTTGATTAACAAAAAAATTATATGAATTAAGCCTTTTTGGATTTGGGGGCGATTCTCTTTTTGAAAATTCATCTTAATTCTTGTTAGGAAAATTTAAAATATCAACATTTTTTCAAAGTTTTGAAATTTGGGGTTAAAATTTGATAAAAGTCTTTTAGTTAAAGATATATCTAAGATCTAGCTAGATCTTAAGGCTGACTTGATGCTTAATGCTGCCTTAAATCTTAGGTTTGGCTGAAAGCTTAAGCCTGGCTTAAAGGTTCAAGCTGGCTTTAAGCTTAAGATTGGCTTAAAGCTTAAGGCAGTTGAATTTAATAATTTAATCTTAAACAATAAGTCTGGCTTAAGGCTTAAGTCTTAAATTGAAGGCGTATTTTTAATTGAAAAACACATTTTTTGCAAAAAAAATAACTGAATTTGTAAAGGACGATCTATCTTCAAACTCAAATGCATTTACGGTTACTCATCCTTATTTTTCTTTCAGTGAGTCTATAAATTAATTTCATTTGCATAAATAACTAATTTGTGTCTCATGAAAAATCCAATTATCATAAGATAAGAATATTCATAATTTAACTGATTCTACCATTCCAAAAGGAATAACCCATATCATATTAAAAATCCCTTTGGGAGTCTCTCCCGTTCCTCATCGGAAGAGGCAATAAAGAGCCTTTGGAGGCAAGAAAACAATTTTGACGGAAATTCGACCATAATTTCGTGAATTGGTCACAGATAGAGGATATCCGGAAATAAATGTCATGACACTGTGGCTTGTAGAGGATTGGTGGGGGTGGCTTTTATGTGATGCTGACAACTGGCTCTGATCCCCGGAAGGGTCGAAGCATAAGTAGCATGGACAATGTGCTTTATTGGGATAATAGCTCTATGGGCATTCATATGTTGGGGCCACCCTCTTGCGGGCGGGGGGAGGGTTGGCAACAGGGTGATTGATGAGGAATTTTCTGGGAGTTGGAGTGAAAATCACCACCTCGAGTCAACACTGTGATTCAGGAGAGTAAAACTAACTCCCCTTCGGGAAAAATTTTCATATTTACAGTAGGGGGTGATTTTTATTGTTGCCTCTGAGGAATTATCGGTGGTTTTACAAGCAATTCTTCTCTCTTTTTAAGGGCAAAAGATGATGGAAATTGTCACCCTGTTTCGCACGATGGACGGAAAACATCCATTTTCGCGAGGACATAAGAGGGTGAGGACTTATGCAAATGATGAGGTCAGAATCAAGAGGAGAGTTCATAAAAATCCCTCTTCCTATGAAGATTTTCAGTTATCCACATAAAAAGGAACGAAAGATGAGAATAAATTTATTATCTTGCTATATCACTCACCCCCTCGCCGTTGAATAAATATGCGGGAAGGGGGAGGTGGTGGAAAAAAATAACACGAGGAAACTGTCTCGAATTATTGCACCCAGACGAGACAGGAAGTTGAAGAAGTGAAACAAGAATTTTGTCATCTCGTTGGCAGTCTCTAAATTTAACATCCCTCTTCAATCGCGCTCGAACCATTGTTCAAAATAGAGGGTGAAAGGTCGATGTAAATTATTTAGAGAGAATTCTTTTTTGCGCGCTCCCACAAACTGGACATTGATATTTCATCCACTGGGATTGTTCCTGGCTCTGTCGAAACCCTTTAACCTACATTCACGAATGTAAATTTTTCAATGAATTCATCCCTTCTGTCGTCCGTGTCACCCCCATTTGATTGAAAGGCATGTGGATGGGAAAGCGCGAGAGGCGAGGAAAATTGTAGTGGAAAAAGTGAATCTCGCGATGCTGGCTAATCATCTACTTTTCCTCTTTATCCTCTATTCAATGGCAAGAGTTCTAAAAAAGGGGGTGAGATAGGGTTAAGCCTCACAGCGGAAGAATATTTCAACATTGTCATCAGTTCTTTCTATAGTCGCTTATTTGAAAATTAAATGAATTTAGAGGAAGCGGGGCTATTTGGACATATTAAAATATCTGATTTTTGAAGATTTAATATTTTAATTATTTCAAACTATAAAATTTATACCTTTTTATCAAGTTTTCTGCTATATATGCTAGCTCTATCGAAGGACTTTAAATAGCAAAGCTCCTAATGCTTCTCTCCTTTGAAATCATGTCAATATGGATACATTCACAATGTCCAGTCCCTCTTGGCTGCACAAAAGCCAAGAGGGTCGACTATGGAGGAGGATTATGCAGTTTTTCACCCCCTCAACGGATGACGAGTGCAGAGAACAAAAGATTTTGTCAGGATGTCGAGATCTCCATTCGCTCTCTTGAACATTTAACCTTTTGGAACGAACGTGAGCAAAAACGGTTTGTGGCTGAGCAATTGGAAAAAAGGGAGACTCATTATCCTCAAATTGGCGAGTGCAACAGAGAAAGAGATCAACAATTGCATGAATTTGACGAATTTAAAAATCTATTCTTTTACCCAGAGAGTTGGAAAATAGCACACGATAGGGGTTCAAGTTCTGGGATTTTTTCCGCGTGCACCCTCCTCCCTCACCCCCCAGGAATATTCACCCTCATGTGGAAAACCCCCGTGGATGGCAGAGCTATTGTTTCGCGCGCCCAGCCACTGTCTCCAGTCTCTTGTTTAATCGTTTTTCTGTGTTTGTTGGGCTACATAATAAGAACGAAAGAGATTCCTGGCTTCGATAGCGCCGGACATCTGCGGTTGAATTGTTTTTTACACAAGCTCTCATGTCTTTCCTTTTTCCTCTGTGTGCGCCATGGGTAATTTAAATAACAGACATCCCTGATGTGCATCTCTTTGACTGCACCACAGCATCTCTTAATTTCAAAGCTCCAAATCACCATCAGAATCTCTCACTAAATTTGTTGGCAAAACCACGATGAAAGAAACTTTCACACAGAAAATAGAAGAGACTTTTCGCGGACAGACAGATTTTCATCTCATGTTATCGCATATGAAAATTCTCTACAGGAAATGCCCAACTGGGTCATATTGAAATATTTTAAAACCCACCCGCGGGTGACTTTCAGAGTGTATCATCCTGGGAATTAATTACAATTATAAAATCAATGTCCACCATGGATGTTTCGCCCCAGTCATCGGTGTCAAAGGGTCTGGCATGAATATTTAATTAAATGTAATTGATATGTCCAGAGAGGGAGAGAGAGGGCAAACGCGTCCGTTGCAAAACACAGGGCAGTCGATAAAAAATCCCTCCAGCATCCCTGCTATTCAGAGGAGGGATGCTTTTGGCTCTTGCATGTTTGATTGACAGACTTTTTCGAGAGAGGGACTCACCGGTATTCATTGTGTTGGATTCTGCATCTGCAACTTGAGTCCTCAACTTCTTGGCGGGGTGTTTGCTGTCCACGAGAGGACTCTCCTCACCGTGACTGGAACTCGTGTCCATTCGCTCCTGCTTGATCTCCACATCATCCGCTTTGTTGACCTCATCCATGCTGCTCGAGCCCAAAGGACTGCTGATGGCCCTTCGGACAGGAGTTGATGGATCATTATCTGAAAAATCATTTTAATTGCGCAATTGTTATGAAAATTCACCTCAATGGCAGGAAAAGATTTCAGTTGTGATTTTTTGATTGAAAAATTGGTAATTTATGCAGTAAAGTAATAAGTTTTGGTCAAAATAGAGTCAAAACTAAGAAAAAAACCGTTAAATTCACTAATTCAAATTTCTTAAGTAATTCAACGATATTTTTTAGGTACTTGGAAAGTTTTAACTATAGGTACTAAAAACCTTTAAATTCAAGATAAAAAGGGATTTGATAAGGAAGTTTGAAGAAAAGCTAACGGTTTTGTCATTAAAACTTTTGAAATGTTTTAGAAAACGTTTTCAAATTTATGATTGAATGAATGACAAAATTCTTTAAAACTCCCAACTCAACACTAAAGGGTTAACCGCTTTTCATTTTCTAGCATCACTGGGTAATCATAGAGCCGACAGTTGTGATTGCATGCCTTCAAGACACTTTCTGGGAAGTCAAAATAATTTGCGAAAGAGAAAGTTCATTGCATACTTTCATAAATAATTCATCTCCCCTATTTGATATGAATTTAAATTGAAGTATGAATTTTGCCAAAGTCACTGGAGAAAAACTTCTCGAGATCTTCAAATATTATATAAATAGCCGGAAATTTGAAAAAGGCAACGGCTAATTCAAACGATCCCATGAGAACCAGCGATCCTTTCTTCTCATGAAATAATAAAAGGCTCTTCAGTTGTGACTTGAGAGGTTTTCACTTACCGTCTGAGAGTCTCTTTGGTGTGCTCGATGATCCTCCATCGCCGAGAAGGAGTTCGGCTGGACTTGAAAGTGGCGGTGAATGAACGCGCGATCCTGAGGGTTTTCGCGCCGAAATGGGCGCCGATATCGATGGTCGTCGGGTGTTGACTAAGCTCAGAGGTCGTCCATCATCAGCATCTCTGTCACCTGGTGTTCCACCTGCCAAATCAATTATCTTCAGTGGCAAAGCCCAACACACATGACAATAGCTAGAACACTCACCTTGACTAAAACACTGCCCATAGTTTTCTTTATTGCATTGATTGACTTTGTGCTGGATGAAACGAACAATATCCGATAGGGCGAATGTCTTCTGGCACGATCCACACGTCAGGATGTCCTGGAGACTCCCCTCAGGTGTGTCTGCTGATGTATCGGAGTCTGAATAGGGGGTGGACCAGCAATCCAATAAGGCCATCCGAGAAAGAAGAGCAACAAGACAAATAGGATAATTAAATTACTGAATTATAACATCTTGCGGATAAGGTACGATATTAATTCTATTGGATTCTTGCCATCACTGTGACGACCACTGGGAATGACCCCGAGGTCACCACCCAAAGTGGGTGAACCCAACCCCACTGAGAAAAACCATTTGCACCGAGATACATTAAATATCTTCTTTGGCCGTTAGTGTCAAGAACTCTCAAATGTCTTTGCCACTCACACTTTCCTGGCGCAAATTCTCACTCCTTCTGGCCTCTATCGTCTTCGCCACGACGAAGAGGTAATAAAATCTCGCACTTGGATTTATTTGTCATCCACCTCAAACCCCCAATTGATCTCACTCTCAGCCTTGCTTTCGTCTTATTCGCCAAATAAACAGGCGAACCTCAAGTTACTAAAAAACACCCAAAAAGTTACGCAAATTGTTCCTTTAAAGCTGTTTGTAAAAAAAAATGTGGTAAAAAAAATGTGGTAAAAAAGAATTAATTCCCTTTAAAAAAATATTAAAAAGTAAAGTTTGCAACTTGTAACGTTGTAATTCGAGGCTAAACTGTATTTCTGGTACATTTCCAGTTGTTGTTTGTTTATTTCCTCCTTGGAAATTCTGTGTCGCCAATTTGTGTGGTGATTGTAATTTTTGGCTGTATGTTGATTGCTTCTTGAAGCATTAGAAGGAATAAATGTAGATTTGCCTGGGTAAAAGTTAATCAGAGAATATTTTATGAAAGTACCATGGATAGATAAGGAAACGGAAATGGGTGAAATTCTCTCCATTTGTCACAATTAGATTCACTTGCTTATGATTAGACGGAGGGAAGAAATTACTCTCACTATGAGAAGAGAAGAAAACTCTTATGGGAGTGATTGTAATGTGCCAACCATAAATATACTCCTCTGTCGATCACAATTTTCGTGCAAAAAGAAATTAAGTGCAGATCTTTGGTGATTTGGGCTTCCCTCAAGCGCCCTCCGTCTCTGACCGAAAGATATTAATATGGAAATTGAGTGGAGGAAATGATTTTTCCTCGGGTGAAAGTTTGAGTAATCAGGGGAGGGCAAAAGTGGGTGAAGAGATAAAATGAGGAAAATAAATAATAAGGACTGTGATTTCCATTTTCGAGGAGAGGCTAAGCAAAGATATGGTTGGAGTTGCGGTGGGAGGAATTAGAGGTGTTGGCTGAGGAAAAATATTTGTTACTGTTGTATTTAGATTCATTATTCAGTGAAGTTTCGATTAAAGAATATAAAAAGTTCCATAAACGCAATTTTTGAGAAAATATAAGTAAAAAATTATTAGGTAATTTTGAAAAATTTAAATAAATAGAGGAAAAACCCGTTACTTTAAAAAATATATAATTTTGAATACAATAAAAATGATTTTTTACAAGATTTCTACTTCAAAAAATATTTAAAAATTCCCAAAAAATAAATTTTCCAAAATTTAAAAAATATATCTTTACAAAAATGTTCTAACTATTATATTATTTCATATTGCACACCTTCACATCCTTCCACCACGAGTTAAAGTGAAAGAAGAGACAGATCGGTCTAGAGATGTGTGGATTGCTTGTAATACGCTGGAAAAGGGATTAGTTTCGCCTTTTGTTTATGAACTCCCTCGAAAGTTTTCTTCCAGCTTCTTGTACTTCTTCCATCCGCCAAAAGACTAAAGTTTTAGTCTTCACACACACACCAATTTCCATAAGGTTTAGGAGAAAACGAAGAACAAATTGGTTCTCCTCCTCACAACATCGCACACTCGCACAATTTTCGGATACGCTTCAAGGGATGAAACCCACTAAACAATATTCACTTCAACTTGGTCCTCTTCTTCAAGGATCTCCAGGAGGTGTGGGTGGCCTGGTCGTGGCTAAATAGGCTAAGGGATGAAGACTGTGTGAAGAAAGTTTCTTGAGAGCGCGGATATTCTCAACACCGTATTTACACCGGAGTCACCTGGGCTGAGAGGAGCTAAAAGATGGGAGAGTGAGATGCGACCACTCTTGGGAATCCAAGGATCTTCTCATCCCACCCCTTCCCCCTAACATCCATATTTTCCACCCACAATCCGCAAAACTTTCGTTATCTGCAAATTGACCCAAGAATTTTGTCCATTGCCTCGGGGATTTTTGGCTTTGCCTTCGACTGGGTTGAGGCAAACAACAAGATAAACAAAAGGATATCTGGGCGAGAACGAAGGAGTGAGTCCGGGAATTTGTCAACGAATTCAATTCCCACGAACTTTTCCAATAGCACATCTCCTCGAGGAGATTCGTCTCAATTCCCAATTGTGACCAAAAGCCACCCTCTCCCCCAATCACACCAAGTGAACTCCCAATCCTCCCGGGAGTTTGGGCTTTTATTAAATTACCCAGGAAATTCTTCATCAGCCAATATGGCAATATGTGTGCTAAGCTCTTCGGGGGTGATTTTGTTAATCCCAGGGAATTTTGATCAACACCCTCCCGCCCATGTCCACAAATCCCACCAAGCATTAAATATTATTTGCCAAACTGTGTTCAGCGTGAAAATTTCGATGCTTCCATAAAGGTCTGTATTCACAATTATGCAAACAAGTAATGGCAGAGATATTGCGTAAAGCTCACGAGTAAAAACATTCCGCCTGAAGTATTTGACTTAGAGGAAACTCACAGTCTTAACACTTAAGGTGTTTAATTTTGCGATTAATTGGTTTTAACTTCATTGTTTGCTGGACGAAATATTCCACATTTTGCCTGTTTCCATAACAATCGACACAGTCTTTCTATCGTCAAATATTTCACGTTTATATTGCAAATGCACATTTTCCCCTCAAAGTGAATTCTGCCCGCAAAAATACGCGCTTTGTGCTGATATTTTGTGAGTGAAACAAAGTGAAATATTTTCAATGGACAAATGCACTACTCATGCCATAAAGATTCCTTTTTTTTTGCCCAACATATAACATGCATATGTCCAGGAACGGGGCAGAAAATTAATCAATTTTCAGGGGTTGCAAAGTCCCACATGGCAGGGGAGAAAATGGCAAGAGACGAGAGAGCGAGAGAAATCCCTTTTCTGGACCATTGTTTAGGAAACTTTCAATACTCCCATCTCACTCGGAGACCACCTCTTAAGCAAGGAGAAAATCTTGCAAAAAGGACTCTCGGGGCGTTTCCTTTCACCAATACTTTTGCATCCCTTAGCGCGCATGTGCTGACCATTGGTCAGTCGGGGTTTGTCCTGCTCAAATGGGATCCTCTGACCTCGTCCCATCCCTCCAATTCGCCCTGACTCAAACATCAACCCCTCTCTCACTCTCGGTAAATCCGCAAATAGGTGACTTTTGCTGGGAATTTATTTGGAAAATTTTAAAAGCAATCCCCTGTTATTGAGGTCAAACATTCAAAATGTCAATTAATAGGGTGATAATTTTAAAGTGCATATTTAAAATTTCCAAATGAATGTGTCAGGGCAGAAAGCAAAACAATTTGCGAGGTAAAAGTAAATAAATTAAATAAAGCAAATTGTATGATGCTGTCCCATAGATATTCATTTGGAGTATTTTATTTCATTATCCCAGTTTTACTACTTTAAGTGCATTTTAGCTAATTGGAGGGATATTATTGGGCGAGAAATCACAGTTAATGAAATTGGTAAAAGAATTACTTTTAAAATTTACCAATAAAGCATATTTTAAGCGACAATTTATTGCAAAAGCGCCCGAAAGTCGTTTGTTCTAAAGCGATTTTAAGTTTCTTCTTGTAAATAATCATATTTTGCGATACAATTTCTAAATTACCTATATATGTAAATTTGAATAACATTTATTATTTTAAACGTTACTTTTTATAAAAAGCGCTTTCCAAAGGCTACTTTTGTTAAACAATCCCTTTTTAGGGACAAACAGGAATATATATTATAAAATCCTTTTTTTTTTATTTAAAAAAGAAAGTAAATTTAATAATCAATAACAAAAACCTCGCAAAACTCTCCTCGTTATTTTTCTCTCCCGCGGAATATAATTTCTATGTATATGAATTGAAACTTTCTGGGTTGGATTTTCGTTGAAAATCCTCTGAATAGTGTTTACCGAAGGAATTGAGGGTGTGAGTCCCCTTGGAAACCCCTGCTCTAATGCATCAATTTGATGATTGTGGTCACACAGCTAATTTCTCTCGGAGCGACATTTGCAAAAATGTCCCTATGCAACCCTCCTGGCCCCGGAATCTCCATCGCCGAGACTAAAAATGATCGAGAGGGTGGTTTTCACAATCATCACCCCTTGGACAGTGACAATCAAACTTCTTCGGCCAGCCACAAATTCACACAATTCACTCCTGCAGATGTGAAGTGTTGCAGATGGAATAAAATGAAAAAAGAGCCATAATTTGGGGGGTTGTTTTGTCGCTACTTATATATGAGAAAATATCAACCTGAGCGGCGATATCAAAAGATACGTGAGTTCAATTAAGCAAACAATATGGGAGGAAATCCGGACAATCTCGAGAACTTCGAGGAGGCTTGAGTGATTTCTTGTAATCCGATGGAAAAATATATTTTTTCGGACAATTCTCTATGATCAACCCTGAAACCCCCTGAGGCCATAAATGACAAAGTATCAATTGAAATGACATGAGAAAATTCATGAATATTGCACGGATGGTGGAGAAATGTGACAAGTTGTTGTTGCCTTTTCTCCATGAAATTGGGATACGGAAAATTGATGGAAAATTGCTGCCGCAGAGCAATTTTCTCTCTGGAGGCCCTCGATAAATTGTTTCATCAATTCGATACACAACGCCAAATGATCCTAATCAAGAAATCACAGGGTTTGATGAAATGAGAAAAAATATTGGTCGAGAAAAATAGAATCCACGCCGCGGCATATGTGAGGAGAAAAATGGGTGAATTTTTCCCATCGAGGGGACATCATTTATTCCTAAATGTTATACCGAAGAATGGCAATTTGGCACAATTTACCCCGGCCAGTGATATCCCTGGGAAAATCGACCAGAATTCTCGGTATTAGAAGAATTTAATTCGCTGTTTTTTTTACTGAAATTCAAGAGCGAAATATTCTTTAGTTTATGCCAAAATTTCTCCACCAAATGACTCTGGTTGGTGGATTAAACGATGGTACAAATTGATACTCTATTTGATATGTATTGCCCTCAAAGGAAGGGTATCGAGATAAATAGCAGAGGGTGGGAAATTTATCACATCACGCAGTCAATCAGTCACTGGCTTGTAAGTGGAAAAACTGCGGAAGAGGGAATTCTTCTGGGGAGGAAATTCGACCTCAATTGATTCTTCATAGCAGAAAATCCACAACAATTTTGCCCCATGGAAAACATTGCGAAATACTCATCCGGCTCCACGTCATGCCGGTTTATGGGAGGGTTTATGGTCAATTTTTACACAGAATAAAAAAAGAAAAGTGACTAATTAGTTACACAGTGAAATTACGTGGCAATTTGCTAAAGTGAATTAATTCCCGCGCCCCGGAAAGATTCCTGTTCTTGAGATAAGAGATGAGGCCTCCAAAAAAAAATGAGACCTTTCTCGTGGCGGTTAACCACCGTCATTGTGTGGCAAATATATTTGGACAATTGCTGTTGACGTGAATTTTGTGTTTGCTCACTGTATATGTATCATGGATGAATAAATTTCTATCCAATAGTCGCTCATTGCCCGGTGGAGAGGCCGTTATCAGGCCACCTTAATTGATGGTGCAAATATTTAACTAAAGTTTATTGCGTAGGCGGACACAAAACTGTCACAATATTCACGGTACAAACAAAGCTGTTTAGATATTTGCCCATGGACTCACGTTGATACCAGGCGACTCCCACAGTTGGATTTCCCCCCATTTTCTACACACACTCCCACCGTGGTCGCTGTAGAAAATGCCAGGACAAATTCCACGGCGGTGTCAACTATGTGGTGCCTGAGAAAAGGGGTGATTGCAATGAGAAGCGCTTATCAATCGTTTCTGATTAGATGAGAAGCTTTAATAATTTGCAAAACCGCTGTTTTTTTTAAATTTGCCCGAAAAACGGTTGTTTTTCTACGATATATGTGTTTAAGATATTATTTTAATAAACGTTTTAACAAATGTTTAACAAATTGTAGATTCTTTGTAAAAGCTAATTTGGCGTTAATTTTGAAAGCGCCTAAAAATTGTAGTTTTTCTAAAACAAAAAAGCGAATTTTAAAATACTTTTTCTGAATAAAATTATTTTGAAGTTTCTTTTAATTAAGAGATGTAATTTACTTCAATAAGCGCTTTTTTTGCAAGATTTTCTTTAAAAATAAAACGCAAAACTGACGGTTTTGTTCAAAAACGCCTAAAAGTTTTTTTTCCCTGAAAAAGCGCCGTTTATACTTCTTCTTTGGAATCAATTTATTGAAGTAACTTTTCTTGAATATTATTTATGAATAGCATCTTTGATACGATCTTTTACTGATGTCGGTGTAATTTAAACATAATTTTTAATAAAAAGACGCTTTTTCCACCCTAATTATTAAACTCTTGAACGCTAATAATTTTTATTATTCTTTTTAAGATACAATTTTCTGAATAAGCGCCTTTTGGGGAATACATTATTTGAAAAATCACTAATTTCTTTTTAGAAAGCGCCGGAAAGGCGCTTTCCTAAAGTTTACAGTCGTTTAGGCGCTTTTATTTATGAATAATCGTCTTGACTTGTTCTCTACTTGAAATTATTGCCTCTTAGGTGTTCCAGTAAAAAGAAGTAAACGCATATTTCTTAAGATTTTTTAGCACTAATTTTTCTAAATAAGTGCTTTCAAATATTTCATATTTTATGTGTTTTCATGAGCGTCTGAATAGTATATAGTAAAAATCAGAAAACGTCATTTCTAGTCATTTCTGAATATGAATTGCCCTTTGTGTCGAGTTGGGACGATATGGGGTACCTTGAGTCTCATCGCCAGGTAGATTGTCAACAATTCCACCCGGAGAGACCTCTTATCACGCAGTGTGGGCGCAAGTGAGACCGCAAATGGAAATCACCACCCAAAAAAGGCCTGTGTATTACTTTTTCATTGTAACGCAACACCACTAATGCAAATAAGAAGTGGAACGAGGTGACACAACGAAAAAGTTATCATGAAACTGGAAACCCTCTCGCGTCCCGTGGTCTGTGCATATAATAAAATATAATAATTATAAATGCGACAATGTTGGACGGCTTTATCTGGGAAAAGCGGCATATGCGGGTGGCAAATGCGCGACTCTGGCTCACACCTTGAAACCATTTGACCGCGAGTGGCGCATTTTTGAATTTCTCTCAACTGTTTCTCAAAAGGTCATCGGGACTTTTTTTTTTGGGAAAAACTGGAAAAATTCAAAAATACTTTTCATGCTTTTTGCTTTTAGATCATGTGATAACACAAAATTATTTGTCGCGACGAAAACAACGATATAATAAGGTCTTATTTGCTCAATTGCTGATCATTTGGCGACTTTCGTGGTTTCTTAAAATGTTTATCCATGATGAGTGTTTCCTTATGGATCTCTTGACAAACTCGCCATGAAGATCAAAATAAAATATAAGTATCTCTTTCGAAATTTGGGAGCACTTGAATAAATATTTAGGACAGAAAAAATTGCGACGAACAACCACGTGAGATAAGGTCAAGAGAGATATCGCGGAGTTAAGCCCACAGTTTGAGAATTGCTGGCACTAGAGCATGAAAATTTATTATTTTCGCATTAGAGACGCGGTGAAAACAGTGAAAACACTTTATGTGAAAATTTGCCACATTCAAACGTGGTGAAATCATGTAAAATGTGTCACACTTTTAGGACTTTTCTGAGTAAAAGAAATGCTCGCAGATTCTAAAACTTACGTTCTAACGAACGGAAACCAGCATCATCACTCGTGGAAAACATTGCCACTGGAAAATTGCAATTCTTTAGTATAGTTCGGAACAAATTTTCACACACTCTTCACTGCTCCTGGCGAAAGATCTTCACGTGCCAAACAACAGGGACAAACTAAAGTATCCTGACGGTCGGCAATTTCTTTCTCTGGGTCGATCTTCTTTTTTTTCCCTGGTGACTGTGGGGTGAGGAAAACATGTCCCTCGGAATGGTAATAAAATTCAGGGGTAGTTGCTGTCTCATTGGCAAGAAAGAAAGGAAAAAAAACCTCGAGGGACACAGGAAGACAGCTTGTGAAAAAAACAGGTCAAAAATATTACAATTTTTTCTCACTGGAAACGATCTTGTGAACGTTCGTGATTTATTCAACCATTTTTTTCCATGAGAAAAGCCTCACGAGGATGCTTTTTGTCTTGCATCCCTTGTATACATCTCATTAGAAATTGAATTAGATGCGTTTTCAGGGGTAGCACAGATCTTTTTTCTCCCAAGACCGAGATAGTGATTTTTTAGGGATGCTTCAACCCTTAGGGACTGCCTGAATTAATCACGAGCATTTTTTTCCCATGGATGAAAAATTTGAATCTTGTTTTTTCGTCGGTTTTAACACTAGGAAATTGAAGGCAATTTTCTAACGGTGAGTTTTATGCAAATGATTCACTGAATTTCCATGAGTTTTTTTTTGATACCCTTCTAGTGGGGAAAACAAAGAATTAAAATTAATTCCATATGGCTGAAAAGTAATCCTTATGAGATCAAGCATGAATTTCCGTTGGAAGTAAGCTCAGTTTTCTTGTGCACCACTTATTAAAACTTAACATAATCTCAAAGATCCTCAAAGAAAAAATGAAGTTTTTGGATTGTTGAGTTTTTATTGAATTTCTGGACAGAAATTTGTCTTAAAAACTCAAAAAATTTGTCCAAACATTTATGGATTGTGCAAAAATATTTATTGGGCATTTCTTGGCCCATAAACTTGACCCACAAGAGGCCTTGAAGATCTGCAATTTGTACCTTAAGCAGAAAATTTCTCGGGCATCTTTTATGTTTTTATTATGTTTATATTGCAAGAGATTTATTGCTGGTAAAATGGATGCGTTTAGAGAGCCCAGCGGGTGACCCATTCACCGTCTGACCACACTGACCGAGAGAAGACTCAGGAATCCGTGGGGTGGCAAGACCAGGGGGCTCCAAGGGGCAACTATCCGGAAGCAAATTATTGTCTTATTCCTTTGTAGTGGAAATATTGGTTTTTTATCAAGTTCTTTTAAGAATGAACTCAAAGATGCTTGAAATTAGCTTCAAGATAAAATGGATGCTTTAAATCGATGCTTTAAATCAACTTGAAGCTTAAAATCAGCCTTAAACAGCTTAAAGCCAGCTTTGAACTTGAAATCAGTTTAAAGCAAGCCATTAGCTTTTAGCTTCAAATCAGCTTCAAGCTTTATGTCAGCTTCAAGCTCCATCCTTAAGGTTTAAGCAAAGCTTACAATAAAGAAAAATTTTTGTTTATTGATTAGTAAAATGTATTTTGATGATAAATATTGATATTTTGGATTCATCTTTATTTACAATCTTTATTAAAACTTTTCATCAAGAAACAAAAAGAAAAATAGAAAATGCTTGTGATGTTAAAAAATTATTGGTGTGTAAATAAAACTACTTACTTCAAAGTTATTTACATTAAATTTAAAATAATATTGTATAATTTGTAACGATCTTTTTTTATTTTAAAAAAATTTATGATGTAAAATAGTGTTTTTAATCGTGATATTTACAAAACCCTAAAATAATTACGTTTATTCTGAAAATTTAAGATCATTCGCAGAACTTCTGATCCAATAATTCACCAAATATTTGCCCCTTGTGTAAAACGCAATAAAGTCATCATGGTGTAAATGGTGTTTGGGTGGACAACGTGTTGACAACAGTTGAGGGTGATGGAAAAAAAAACTACCTCCGCGGTGTCTTTGTGGACAAGCTTTTTGGGACATCTTTTGCGCCTTTATTTTTTAAAAAGAAAAGAAAAGAAATGCTTGTCTGAGACATTTGGCAGCAAATTGGAAAATCAGCCAAAAGAAATGGACAATTTTTCTGTGTGTGTTCTTGCCTGAAATTGTCGTCGTTTGAGGGTCATCTCAATAAATAAATCCGCCAGTGTCCCTCCGTGTCTCCGTTGGTTAGTGGAAGTGCGCGCTTTTTGAGAAACGGCAGCTACAGAGAGATGCCATCGTTGATAAATAAATTGAATAAAAAGCTCAAGAGGAGCGGAGAAGAGATTTGTTGAGACACATTTGATGGTACAAGAGTAAAGAAGAAATATCGTGGTGAAGAGAGAAAGAATGAAAACATGCTCGCGGACGAGGAGATACAAACACAAGAAGTTACACTGTCACGTACCCTAAAGACTATAAAATTTAACAAGCAACAAACAGTCAGAGTTACGCAATGAATTATTATTCCTCCAACTTGTCTTCTTCCTCCCTCATTTTTAGCATTCCTCATATTCCTCCTTTTCCATTCTGATGGCTTTTCTGGAGCACTCACGGGCGCCTCCATTAATAAATTAACCGGTCATTTGGGTAGATGAGATTAATTCATGAAAATTAATTTTATTGGCAGCTCCTCCAGCCACTTAAGTACTCTCCTTCCACCTCACATCGACACCTCGAATTAGCGTGCAGATTAGGTGAATTCTTTCATGCTATCTCCAAGAAATTTGCTCTTGTCTTTTATCGTGGGATCTTCGGGTTTACTTCCAACAAGTGGGACGGGGTGCAGAAGGAGGACAAATCTCTTCAGTGTTGAGCGATTAAAGCCGTAAATCTGTTTCTCCCAGAGAGTGTCTTCCACTTTGTTGACTGACTTCCGTGTGAAGACACTGAGCGGGAGTTCTTCGGGAGATTCATTTGCTGGAAGACAATGGACAACATGCTGCTGAATACACGCTGCAGAATCCCAATTTGGCCATAGTCAAAGGGGAAAAGGGTTGATTCACCCAGCGATTAGTTGTTGCAGCGCTTTCTCATTTATTTAAACAAAATAATAAAACGGTCTTTGACATTGTTTCGCCAAATTAGTTGTATAGGGAATTTTTATAATTGTGCAAATTTCTGAATCATCCTGTGATTGTTTCATGAGAGGTCATAAAGCAGGTAGACCAAGGGGTAAATATATGGTAAATATGAGACTAATAAGTAGCCCAAAAATATCTCTTGAATATTCAGATTAAACTAGATTATTGCAATTGCGATTTTGTCTAAAACTTAATCGCATTTTTGTACGTTACTTTTATTTAAATGTATTTTCATAGCCTCCCACTACAATGATGGTGGCGCTGGCAACGCTGCGATAATTCAAAAATTTAAACAGAAATCTGTTATGCGAATATTTCAAATATTCGTGAGTTTTCGAGAATATAGCGAATATTTCTCACTACTCTGCATAAATCAAATCTCAAAACAAAACTTTCCTCCCGGATAATTGCCCCTTGAAGTGCAGGAAGTCTGACAAAAAATCCGTTGAAATTCATTGGTGAAATACCGATGATGAGGAAATAGGATTCTCTGCGGATGTTGTTCTTTTCTCTGTCTCTCTCTTGATTTCAAACCAGAACCCAGGGAACAATCCACGAGTCCACGACAGACTCCTGGGAGAGCACAGTGTGTCCCCTTCTAGTTGGCATCTTCAACAACACCAAAACTCCCTGACTTCTTTGCCACCAACATATAGTTCGTGAGAACCTGATGATTATCGAAGAGATGTGCTCGAAGCATCCAGCACAGCAATATTTATTCTTTGCACTGCTGCATTGGGAGGCCCTGCCGAGTCTCGTGGGCAACAACAATCGCTTCGGACTGCAAATTCACGTCCATCGCACTGTCGTCACTCTTTGGCGCACTCTTACCTCCAATCTCACTGGGATGGAAGGTTCAGCAGCACCATTTGGCATTTTGGAGTCGCCGGACGACCTTTGATTTGCCATTTCTATCTCCTTCACTCCCTCGACTTATTCCCATCCGCCACGCGAAAAAAAAACTCTGCACAATGACATGGAACACACATAGGAGACTCCTAGAGCAAGTGCGGGTCAAATGCGAGGATCTGGGAATCTCTGGGCTTCATCTCTTGGGAAGATGAAACAAGGCATATTTCAACTCTTTTTTTCTTCTTCTTCTTCTCATCAAAAATGGCCATTCAGGAAGGAATTCCCATAATTTCTCATACAATGTCTGGGGGCTTCCTCAAAATCCCTTTCGCAGTTTTGCCACCTGCAAAATTTTCCCACAGATCCATGATCGATAATCCTTGGGTTGATTTTTCGGAGCAGAAGTAAACCAGTAACACACCGGACAAAGACACTGTTTTGACCACAAAAATCACATGTCATAAATTCCACATGGCTCTTGAGAAAATGGGATTTTTCAAAGGGTCACTCTCCCACTGTGTCTTCGTCATTCAGACCAAATGAGACGAAATAGAGTGAAAAACTGGAACGAAAAGGGACCAAAAGTGACCTGTTCCATCCAACTGGACAAAGAGGATCATTTTCTACCTCCTTTTTTTTCCTCGTACACTTTTATCCTAAACATTTGGCAGCTTCTGCTTCGATGGAGAAACTTAACACTTGTTCCCAGAGATTAGATAGAGACGGAAAAGACCATAGGAGTGATCTACAAATTGGTGGATTGAGAATAAGGGATCACATTTTTTTACAGGCTTGAAAATCCAAGAGGAATTAAATAACAGTCCCGAAATCTCAAGACAGAAATATGAAACATTCCTCCTTCCTGGATCTCTCAAGATCTCTTGAGATTTTCGGGGAACAAATTATCAAGGGATATTGTAATAAGCATTTTCCAGCTTATGGGATGCAGATTGATATATGAGCTACATTAAGATGGTGTCACACGAAAGGATATTAAACTTGGTGTCACAATTTATAAAGAAAAACGTTGGATTTAATTAAATTCAAATTAAACAGCAAATACCAAGAAAATAAACCCAATAAAATTTTTAATAAAGAATTCAGAAATAAAGGATCACACGATGTATCTTAACTCTTTTAGTTAGCAAACTGATAAACATTTTACTACTCTAAGCTACTGAAGCTCTAAGCTAACTTTCAGTTTTAAGTTAGCTTCGAGCTTCAAGCTAGCCTTAAGTTTTAAGCTTGTTTTGAGCTTGAAGACAGCTTAAAGCGTAAAAGCAACTTTAAGCCAGCTTTAAGTTTTAAGTCGGCTTCAAGTTTTAAGTCAGCCATAAGCTTTAAGCCAACTTAAAGTTTTAGAAAAGACTTAAATTTTAAGACAGTTTTCAGTCAGCTTCAAACTTAAAGCCAATCTTAACCCTTATCTCAACTTTGAGATTTGAATCAGTTTCAAGCTTAAATCCAGACTTAAGCCAAATTATTCTTTTTGTAAAGGAAAGTGTCATTTCTTGAGTAATCTAAAGTGAACTAAAAGAAAATAAATCAATAGTGCCTTTTTTAAGATTGTGCGGCTCAAGCTCAAATCACCAAGCCTAAGTTCTATTTTGAGCTTATTCTTTCATTGGAAGCTACTTAGTTGATTATGCCTCGTGTGATAGAGGCTTAACCCAGGTCTACCTAGACAAATCGTCCAAAAACCTCTCTTGTCATTTCCTCCAAAACATTTTGGGAGTGATACTGATTTTCACTGGTCATAAATGTCCTCTTATCTCCAATCGGCAGATAAGACAACAAAAAAATCAATAGGAGACCCATTGTGTATAAATCGTGGACGAGTAAAATGTATTATCGCTTATCTGTTAGTATCGCTGCTTTTGAGGCAATTCCGAGCGCCATTGCGGGTTAATTGCACTTAATCTTGTAAATAGTGCATTGAATGCAAAAGACATAACCGAAGATCCAGCATCTTTACATTGAGTTCTCAATCCCCGGTGATGGACTCACACAGTGCCAGAGGTGATGAAGAAAAGGTGAGTCTGAATGCGGGAAATTAACAGTATAGAATGGGAGAAAAGAAGTTATCAAATATGCATCTCATATTCTGCATACAAAAGACATAACCCATGCGAAGAGGCTGGAGAGGAATTGAGAGGAGAAAATGCAACACAATCAATTAGTGTCAGATGGATGGTAAAAATTAATATCACAAGCCATACATTTTTCCGCTGGAGATGCATGTGATTTAATTGCATAAAAAAAGTGCACATATAGAGTGTTTTCTATCGGTGTCTCGCGAGTATTCTCTTCAACTTAATTAATCATTGTGTATCCATCGTCCAAACACGCGGAGGAGTGTAAAAATGCGCGGGAAAAATCGTCGAGTGCATTTCAATAATATAAAAATCGTCCGAAGCTCGACTGCAGCCTCACAATAGATGGGAATCTTCTCACGTGGCCACAACTTGGCGCCTCCCGCCACTCCCCCCGCGGTCCGCCGCCACTGCATTTAGATCAGGCAATCATGGTAGGTAGTTTGTGGAAATTAAATAATTTTTTTTGCCTTCTCTTTCTCTTTTTTGCCCACCTTCAACTTTTGCACATTTTCCTTCTCTCGCGCGCATTTTGTCTTTCACGCCAAAACACGGAAGTGCCTCCCAATGCAACCGAGAGATGGCAATTTGAATTTCTTCTGCACTTGTTTGGGATCTTTTTTTTTCTTCATCAGCTTCTTCTTAGAGCATCGCGCGCCTTATTTTTATTCTCTCCTCAAATTATGCTGATTAAATATCACGGCAATTAGTGCACAATGTGAATATTGTGTGAATGTGGATTTGCACCGGGCAAATGTGGCGATTATCTAACGGATTTTCAATGCACACGCGTGAGAATATTCACACTTTTCACCCATGTCTCACTGACTTTGGCGGGACAAGCCGGGGAGAATATTTGCAAAGTCCAGAAATCGCCAGAGGAATGCAAGAATTCTCTTGTTTTGTTTCTAAAATCACGAACGTTGTTTCTATGCTCGTTTTTTAGAGTGTAAAGAAGATTTTTTCAAATAAAGTGAGGCTAAGTAAATTAACTGTTGGTTCAAAGTGTTTAAAATTACTGGAAATTTTTAATTCATTTTCCAATTTATCAATAAAGAATGATTTTGATTAAGTATTATTGAAAAAAGTGTAATTTTAATTTGGATTTGAAAATATATCGGTTTTATGTCAAAAACCGTTACACCCTCTAGTTTAAATTTCTTTCGTTATTCAATGATAACTTTTTGATAAATATTTAGAAACTAATGCATTAAGGATCAAATTGAATTTAAAAAGGATTTTTGAATGGAGGACGTAACGGTTTTGGCAGTAAAGTATGTCAAAATCTTCTTCACAATTTACTCTTCTCATCAGAGGGTGTCTTAGTTAATTTTTGATGACTGTAGAATTTTATTTATAATTCTCCTGACAAAAAGTCCCCTCAGTCATGGTAAATTCGTGGACTTTGAATGAGAAGAGGTCAAGACTTACCCAGCAGAAACCTTCCACTCCTTGTGGGTGCCAGACAAATCTGGGAAAATATGAATTTTGTATTGTCCAGAAGACTCTGGGTTGAATTGAATAAACGGCGAGAGCCTTCGAGATTGATGTGGCGAAGGTGCGTGAAAGGAGGGACATGAATGGGTTAAAAGTTGAAAAATGACCAAAATTGTGACAAATTGTCACATTCCTCCCTCACTTCTTTGCCTTTTTTTTCTCGCCAACATTGAATTTGTCATTTCCGAAAAGAAATACTTGTATGGCCCCACAATTAAGGTCTCTCTCTCTCTAGAGATCACTGATGAGTGTTTTGTGTGAAAGGAGGTGGACAACAAAGGTGTTGAAAGAAAATCGTAACATTTCTCACGGTATTCAATGTCTCATTTGTGAATTATCTCGCAGAGATGCATTGAAAAGTCCGCGAGAATTGTTATGCGGATTCCTCGCGAAATGACATGAAAACGTATTTGTGATCGTTTTTGGGCGCAAAAGATGATGCCATAAGATGGGAAGGATAACCATCTCGAACCCGGTTGAGATGATGAAGAAATTTGTGAGAGAGATTTCGGGGTTGATTGGGGGAATCAGGTGTTCAAGGAGCCCGCGAAGACAATCAATATTTTGGCGCCAATTGTCGACTCAATAATAAATTTGTATATTTCTCTCCTTGGCGGGAATTTCGCGAGCTTTTGATCTTTTTCTCACTCCTCATTTCTTATGTTGTCTACCTCCACATTGCCAATGGCTTTTTTCAAGTGAAACTTCCCAGTGAGACATTCGAGAGAGACTTTTCCACTGATGCATTTAGCCTTTCAATTATACAAAAACAAATGCGGGCATCGCATAAATTATCCAACTGTCACATTATTCATAGATTTTAGTTTTTCTAATTGACCGCAGATTGTCACATTACTTTGCAATATGCCCTGAGATGCGGTGTGCATAGGATAGTTTGAGATACGAAACAAACCCATCAGACAGTAAAATCTTGATTTAGTCTCTCCTCTCCTCATTCCTTTCTTTCTTCCTCCCTCATCCATTGGCTTTGGAAAAACCACTCGGGACGATCAATTCTTGATCATGAATATCCAACAAATACACATATAAGAATCTTTTTAATTATTCCTCCTTTTGCCATTTGCCGTTTGCATTGAAAAGTCTCTTTGTCGCTTAACTCGGCGCTACTTCTTTTTCCGCCATCCCCTTTGCGGCAAAACAATCATCATCGATCGATGGAAAACAGAAGGGAATTTGATCTATGGTCAGTGCTGATCAATTCTGCCTCCTCTCCACATAGATTACTATCAATCTGGGCAGAGAAATTCGAGAGATTCCCTCTTGCTTTGTTCCCAACCACCACATGATCAATTCTTTGACCGTGCGCCACTTCATTCACCACTTCTTCTCCCCTTTTTCTTCTCTCCCACAAAAAAAAATCAATCGTCAATGAGTATCTTCTTGTTCTTCTTGTAAGACAGAAGATCCAACAGATGCAGCAATATTGTAATCGAAAAATTGCAGACTTGAGGAGCGTTTTGATTAGGATTAACCTCCACCTTGACTTAAAATTAGTCATATTCGTACTAGTTTTAAGTCTTTTTAGTATAATTCTAGTCATATTTCGACTAAAGATTGTTTTAGTCATCAAATATCGTTAAAAACATAAAAATCGTTTAACTTTTCAAAATATTAATATTATACATTTAGTATTCTATTTGGAAATTAGAAATTACTATTTAAATAATAGATTTTAAAATCTTGCATCAAATCAAACATTTGAACATCGAGCAATCTGCACAATCTTAATCCCTTGTCCTTGTCTATATAGAATTTCTCTGCTATCTGTGGGTTTGTCTTTAACCATTTTCGCG
>CAKKOB020000620.1:29278-42162 GCA_918844115.2 Phlebotomus perniciosus | reverse complement strand
TGAGGTCGGGTCTTGCTCTGCTCAGACAGTGATAGGATCTTCTTGACGGCCTGCGGTGATGCCGCACCGAATTTCGCTTGAGCTGCCGCTGATTTCTTACCCTCACTGGTGCTACTCGTGGAGCTGGTAGTACTCAGTGTGGGCGAAGGGTGGCGCTTGCGTATTGTGACAGAACTCGGTGCTGAACCCCCACTCGGTTCACATTCGGCCGACAGAGAGTGCAGAGCGTCCTCATCTGTGATGACCTTCATATTGTTGAGATAAGCTTTAACGCGTCGCACCATTTGGGCCTCTTCGAACATTTTCTTGGGATTTGGAGCGGCTGTACTCTTCTTGCGACGCTTCACCGTGGCCTGTCCGCCGGCGGCCAGAAGCCCTGTGGTTGTCACAGACATCTGATTGAGCGCCACCATGGCGGAACTTGGTGGTTGTCCGCGCAACTCAAGCATCGTGAGGAGATCATTGGGGGAATTGCACATATAAGCCAAACTTCTAACCTCCTTGGCGATCATACGCAACTTCTCAAAGTTAATCAGACCCTCAATGCGTGAGTCATTGCCCAAATGGATAAAGGTGAGATCTTTCTTCACCACCGGATAAAATGGGATAATTGGATGCTGTGTCACCAGTTCAGTTGACACGAGTTGCCGGTATTTTGACATATTACGACTTGGATCCATCAACTCCTGCAGATCACTGAACAACTTCTGATATTTACTCGGCAATTTGTCCCACGTGGCACGCAGACGTGTGACAGCGGCGTGTCCCAAGCCCGATACAATGGCAAACATTGAATTGAAGTTACGACACTCCTTGCAGTGACGCGCCACCTTGACGAATTGCTTAATAATCTTCATACGTCGCACAATATTTGACTCACTACAGATCTCCGTGACGACCCAGAACATCTCACGATTCACCAATTCGGCAAATTGGCGCAACATCGGTGTCCCATACGGGGATTTCAGCTCAAACAGATCATCAACGTACTCTGTACTCTCGATCTGGCGGAATATAGCAAAGTCCTGTGGGGATGGAAAATCAAGAAAATATCGGTTTAATCGAGCCAAAGTTGAAAAATGAGTGGAAATCCTAGATTGCGAGCGTGGAATTCTTATAGATTATGCCAACTTGAAAAAGTATGGACAAAACTAAGACGATAGACATACTAATGTTTCTCTTAACTAGAGGAGATAAGAATATGTATTAAGCAGTTTTTTAAGTGGACATTCGAGGTTTTCCAAACATTTATGAAAATCTCATGAATCTTCAAGAATTACAAAACTGCTTATGGCGTTTTGGATACGCTTCTAAAGAAAATGATCAAAATCGGTCCATTAATAACGGAGATATAGCCCGGCAAAAATCCAAAATTTGACCTTTCAAAACTCAGGTCAATCTCAGGTAATTCAAGGTCATTTCTCGTTAGAAAGGTCTCGGCCTCAGCTACAACATACTAAAATATGAACAAAATGCATAATGCCATTTTCAAAATATTCGAAATTGAAAATTCGAACATCGATTTTTCTACTTTAGCGCCACTAGCGGTTGTCTGACAAAGTTTTAATGTTTGGAAGAGTTGCAGCATTTTGCAAGACGGTTCTAAAACAGTCATAATTTAAAATCAGTCCCATAGAACCGGAGATATGGCTGATTTAAGATTCAATTTTTGAACCCTAATATCTAGAGTCCGGCTACACATAGAATCTGTTATGACCCCGTTTTGGAAACATCTCAACTTGGACTACAACATACTAAAATTTGAGGCCGATCCATGTCATAGGGCCCGAACTATATAGGAAATAAGATTTTGGGGTGTTTCAAAATGGCGGATGTCAGGGTAGGGGGGTGGAATTTGACATTGTTATTTCCTCGATGGTACATTAGATGACCTTTGCCGAAAACTGAATCTGGAAGAATTACAGCTAAAAGAATATTTCAACACTAGTCAAAATGGCGGATAGAGGGGTGGGTGGAGGTCGGCTATAGCGCCATCTTGAAATTTACCCCCACTTATGTGCCTTTGCCAAAAACCGCAAGTCTCTATCTATAACGGTTCTCTCGCTATAACAATTCACCGACGGACGGACGGTTTTAAAAATCTGTAAGAATTCCACTAAAAAAGAAAAACCATTTACCTGGAATGTGAGCTGCATGGCGACCTCATTGGCATTGAGTTGCAAGAAGTGAACAGCATTCTCTCGCACCAACTCCGTCGCTACATCATCTGGCACCAGAGTCTCCGTGATCCCGTTGGTCTTCAAGTAGTACCGCGCCGACAGACCTATCCTCTCCGCCAGATTCTGCAGCTGATCCGGCAGACGGCGCTGCTTCACCATTCCCCCCTCGCCCACACTCACCTCGCACAGGGAGAAATTGGAGCTGGTCTCGTGTATTCCGAACTCCTGCAGCGCCAACATCACCACCTCATGGGCGGTGGTCTCTTTGTGAACTAAAAGATACTTGCACGTCTGATCGGCCTTGTAAACCTTCAGCACGTGTTCGGGGTAGTCGGTGGAGCGGGTGTCGTCGTAGTAGGTGGCGCTCAGATCGGGATTACTCTGACTGTGATACATGCCGGCAGTGGTGGTGGTAGAGGGCGTGGCGGTGCTGACGGATTGGGAGGAGCCAGAACTCGTGCTGCTATTATCACCGCTCACAGATGGCGCCACGCTGAAATAGATGAAACATTAATCGAAAAATCGAAAAATCGATCAAAAAAGTAAACACTCACCCTCCGGGTGTTATAGGTGGCGGTGACTCCGCATCGATACTGCCACCCTCCTGTGCCAACAGCAGTGAGTTCTTCGGCAAGAGATTCATCTTGATGAGCGCCTTCTGGAGCCGTCGTTTCGGTGCCAGCGTCATAAAGCCACTCTTAACTGTCGCCGGAGCTGATAGGGGCGCCACCATATTGAGTCCTCCCGTCTCCTTCTTAACTGTCGCCGGTGGTGATGCTGGTTGCCTCATGGCGGCGTCTGCTTGATCAATTCCCGCCACATTGATGAGATCCGCCGCCGATAGGCGCGCCCGTGCGTCCAATTCTGGCACAACACGCCTTCGAGCCGGTCGTGAGCGAGGCGATAGACACTCGGGAGCGCTCAACATCTCACGGAAAGCCAACAGATTACTCCTCAGCGTCACACTAAGGTGTGTTGTGCTGCGAAGGAGTTCTAGCGCCCGCGTGAGTGTCACGTGTTCAAGACTATGTCCATTCACTTCGAGTATCTGATCGCCACGCTTAAAGCCCACCTCCTCCGCCTTCGTTCGTCTCTCAACACTGATCACGAAGACCCCGAGACCGCCACGTTCACTCCCACCACTCACGTCAAAGTGCAACGCCTCATCACGCGATGAGCGCGTGAGTGTGACAACACGTGTGCGTGCTTTGGCGGCACAGGCGATATGGAGGAGTCTCAGTTGACCCTCCATGGACTTCTTCTCCAAGCCAAGTTCAAACTCCTCCAGAAACTCCATCATTTGAGCGTCAAATTCAAAGTCCGTGAAGTGATTATTCACCCACAGGATCACCGTGCGCGTGACACGATCACGAATCTCTGTGGGTGAGGCGGAACAACTGGCCGGTGATGTGTCCTCATTTTCAAACCACGTCAACAACTGCTGAGCCACCTGATTGGGATTCTCAATGAAGGTGCGATAGGTCAGGAGGAAATCTTCAACGTATGTTGGATCAGTCATTGAATTCTCCTCAATCAATTGCAACATGAGACGCTCAGGTGTGCCTCTAATGACCACATGACCCCTCCTAGTACCAGCATCAAGTACCCCATGACGGAGTTCAGTTATCATCACCAGCTGACCATTGTCCTCATGGCGCTTCGTGTTCTCTTCGCCTTGATGCTGAATGCGATAGTAATCGGTTTGGGTGATACAGACAAATTGGCAATCATCGCATTTAGTTCTCATAACACCCTGATGATACAGTTTATCCATTGTTGGCAGAATGCCAAAACTGTCACCCACTTGGAGCTCTTCGCGTTCCACCTTAAGAAAGTGATAGTACGTAGGACTTGTTAGACTACCTGGTGGTACTATATTGATTGGGTTTGTCAACAATTCAGGATAATATAACGTGATAAGAGTTAAGATAATAGAGAAAATGATCCCCCCTTTCCCTGAGACCCCCTTACCAAGGTTCTAGGCCTCTAGCCCTATTTTGATCGATGCCTTACTTAAACCAGACATTCATCATATTATATACCTACATTAGAAAAGACTCAAGATTTAGGGGGAAGCGCTCAAGCGCTCAAGTGCTCAAGCGGCAAGAATGGTATACATAACAATTTTCATGTATTTTCCTTGAATACAGCTGGTCCACTTTATTATATCATGATGATAGGCCTTAAGCTCTACATTCTCTGAAAAAATAGTAAGCCTCGTCCTTATTTTCAAGGAACTAGAAGCAAAGTTTGGGCTTCAGTCTGTGTACTAAACTTGAGCGCTTCCCCTATGCTATTTTCCTTAAAGAATGAAACAATTTACTTCAGAGACGCATAATTCTTGCTCTCCATATACACCCCTAGTTTATCCCTCACAAAGATTAGAGGATAAAGGAGTGCAGGAGTTTACAAGATCAGTTCTTCCACTAGAAAGCGAGGACACCTAAAAGGGACATGATCTAACTAATGTCCTCACAAACGTTAGGGCCTCGGCAGACCTGCGCTTAGCGTGGAAGCTTAGCATCTAAAACAAGGCTCAGGGCTCCGATAGACCTGCGTTTAGCAATGGAATTTCCTTGGAAAGTTGGTCTGGTGCTTAGGCTAAGCGCGATCCGTACAGTCTACAGTAAAAGCCCCGTTTTAGCCGCTAATCTTCCACGCTAAGCGCAGGTCTGCCGAGGCCCTTAGAGCTGATATAAAGCTGTCTAAACTTAAAGCTTGTTTATTAAAAAAAAGTTTTATGCAAATATTTGAAGCTAATTTGAATTTTTAATCAAAGATCAAGACCTTGGAAAATCCACAGATTTCTAAAAAATCCAGTAAAACTTTTGCAAAAATTAACGAGCATTCTCCAATCTAGTAAAGCTTATAAAATAAAATTGATGGAGCTTTCAAAAATTGTAAAGCTTTTAAATCAATTCTTTAAAATTTATCAACTTTAAGGAGTTTTTTTTTAAGATCATGCTAAGTGTCTAACAATTCAAAAAGCTCAGAGAGCTTTTCCCTTTCAATTTTGGAAATGCTAGAAGTGATGTACACCCTTCTGACCATACTATCTCCCCCTTGTAAAATATGCAATAAATTTAATTGAATCACAAATTTACTCTTTAACTGTTTAACTCCGACTGACTTCCTTGATCACGGAAGAAATTCATTTGTGACCTCATTCGGGACTTTTCATAAAAGCAAAAGAAAATCCAAAAGCTCCATTAAATTAATCTTCATTATGGTAATGTTACAAGGAATTCTTCGTGCGAGTTCATAAAATTCTTTATACCACCTCCTAAAGAACATATCCAATGTTCAAATTTATTCCTTCAATTAAATGGCCTTTCGTGAAAGTAAATTTGGGCCAAGTGGAAGTTCGGTGGAAGTTTACCTCATGCATTTCTCTTATGGTTCTACCACAAACGCAATAAAAACCTCTCACTCTTCTTAATTCATGCAAAATTAAATCGCCTATACATAATTATAAATGCTAATACAATGCAAGAACACATGTTACTCCTGGGAAGTTTCTTTCTTTTCCATGGCAAAGAACATCTCAACACACCGTCAAAATCATTTACAATTTTACACCGCGAAGAGAACTTTTTAGTTGGTGTGCGTCTCCATAAATACGACAAGTGAAATACTTTTTTTTCTCACTCTAGCCACAGCATAAAATTTCAACTGAATGCTGAAAAAACAGCAAAAATTCACCGAAGCGTGAAGTAAATTTTATTTGTCCGTTAATGGATTGCACACAAAAAAATACTTCATTATACACTGTGAGGTGTCCTTTTAAAGACAGGCCTGAGTTCTGAGAGACTCACTTGCCCAGTAGAGACAAAAGCAGGTGGAATAAGGTAGGTTTGCACAAGGGGCGGATATTGCGGTCGGAAGAGATGTACTCAGCACAAAAAGTAAGTATAAAAGGCGTAATCCCGAAATCTTTATTTCTTGTGCTAAATATTGTAAATAAATTTTAATGTTATTATAAGAATTTCGAGCCCTAATTTTAGGATATTAGGAAATTTTTTAGAAAGCGGGGTAATTTTTCAAGGCCTTATTTCAAGATCTTAACGAATTACATTTTTCAAAGGTTTTAACCGTCCTGAATAACATATCAAAATTTCAAGGAAATCGGCTAATGGGTTCTCAAGAAATCCTGATTAAAATTAAGGTATGTTAAGTAGGATTTTCAAGGCTTAATTTTAAGATCAAAACGAATTAGGCCCTCTGACATGTCTATGCATTTTCAAAGGCTTTAACGTCCTGAATAATATATCAAACTTTCAAGGAAATCGGCTAATGGGTTCTCAAGAAATCCTGATTAGAACTCAAGCTAGAAAAAAAACTACAACAAATTCAACCCTTTTTCATTAAAAAAAAAAGATATTTTTCCAACACAAGTTCTTTTGACACAAAAACAAAAACAAAATAAAAACAATTCCATGGAACGCATTTCATCCCCTAATATTATACAATAATCCCTCGCACAATGATCACTGAGTCCACCTGTTTTCAACTTTATAACTTGGAGGGGACCGCCTGAGTAGCGGATTGTGACCACGATCGGGGCATTGGTGAAATTGGCGGGAAACTGAGTCAATGAGCCACCAACTGCAGTCTTGCGATTCTTGGCGAAGAGACAAAAAAATGCCCAACACATGCTCGTCTCACCTTCAGGCCCAGCACGGTTGGAAAAAAGAGAGTTTTATCCACAAGAATATGACTTTTTGTGTTGAAATATCAACGGAAAACACTTTGTGGCCAACCACCTGACTCATTATAGCTCCATTCAGTTGAGAAAGTAATCTCTTTTACGCTGAGACAATGGACTTCTTCCACCCAAAAAGTGGCAAAGTGATTAGAATCGTTATGAGAAATTGATCAACATTTTGTGATTAATCGAACTCTCTGCCACCCCCTATATTAAAAGCACTCAAATATGAACAAGAAAAAAACCTCATGAATATGCTAGTTTTCAGGCGTTAGCGCAAAAGGGGTGAGATTATTAATTAGATTCTCCCCTTTTTTCACTGCGTCAGCTCCAATAGAAAAGGAGACCCCGAAATATATTAAAAGTTATGTATTGACTCAACTTTCTTCGGTCAGGAAGGAAAATAGTTTCTCTCCCCTTTTTGGCTTCTGGGGAAGAGAACAATTTTTCAACAAGCCGAAAAGACTATATAGCGTGTGCCAGGTATATTATGTAAATATCTCGTGAATATACACATATAAAAAAATTTATATGTATGGCTCTACCCTCCCTCCCATGTTACACATTTTCTTTATTCACCCGAAAAACGCACACACGAAAAAAATACACACCGAGCATAATTTTTTATGGCGCCGACAAGGGAAGGGCAATACTACAATCCATATTCTCTGTATGTTTTATTCTTCTTAGGGGACAAACGGTTGCTGATAGAGACTGGAGGTCTTCGGGGACTCCCCATGAAGTTAACCCAGGGATCAGGACCAAGCTCATAATTTTTACGAAAAGCTCGCCTATTCCCTTTAAAACTTGTTTTAAAACTTTCTTTCAAAGCTCTTTTAGGTTCCTTTCAAAGCTCCTTAAAGCTTGATTTCAAAGCTCTTTAAAGCTTGATTTCAAAGCTATTTTGAGCTTCATTTTGAAGCTCTTGTAAGCTTTCTTTCAAAGCTCTTTTAAGTTTTATTTTAAAGCTCTTTTAAGCCTCTTTTCTAAGTTCTTTCAAGATTCATTTTAGCTCTTTTAAGCTTGGTTTCAAAGCTCTTTTAAGCTTGATTCCAAAGCTCTTTTAAGTTTCATTTGAAAGCCCTTTTAAGCCTCCTTTCAAAGTTCTTGTAAGTTTCATTTCAAAGCTATATTTAAAGCTTTCTTTTAAAGTTCTTGGAAGCTTTATTTCAAAGCTCTTGGAAGCTTTTAGAAGCTCTTTTAAGTTTCATTTCCAAGCTCTTTTAAACTTGATTTCAAAGCTCCTTAAAGCTTGATTTCTAAGCTCTTTTAAGTTTAATTTCAAAGCTCCTTAAAGCTTGATTTCAAAACTCTTCAAAGTCTATCTTTCAAAGCTCTTTTAAGTTTCATTTGAAAGCTCTTTTAAACCTTCTTTTAAAGTTCTTTTAAGTTTCATTTCAAAGCTATATTTAAAGCTTTCTTTCAAAGCTTTTTTAAGCTTTCTCTCAAAGCTATTTTAAGCTTACTTTCAAAGCTCTTTTAAGCTCTCTTTCAAAGTTTTTTTTAAGCCTCGACGCCCCCTTGAGAGAAGTGACTTATTAAAGTACCTCATTTCTAAGACTTTCTTAGAAATTATTCTACAAAAAACGCATTTGATCTTATCATCGCTCTAACCCTCTCTTCCCCAGACACAACTTGTCAAGGTACTCTGCGAAGTCTAAACTTTGCACTCACTCTTTTTTCCTCTTCTTCGGGGCCTCTGGAAATTTAATTCAAACCATAGGTCTCTCCACTGTTCGTTACACCATCGTCCACTCAGTCGCGCTTGTAATCCGTCAAACTATCACCTTTAGCCAGTAGTTAGTCCATCGGTGCCGTCAGTAGTGCTCTGTTTGACCTGGCAAACGGTCTGTGAAGATTTTCCATAATACACCGCCTTTTCTATTTTTTTAATTTTCCCCTCGCCTGCGACCCCAAAGTTCAGTAAACATCAACACGCCGCTAATTGCGTCACCCATCAATTAAAGTTTTACCATATCCCGGGTAATTGGAATCTTTTGTGTGCCACGCCGGAGCACTCCGGAAGTGATGAGGTGAGTTATTGTTTGCTTCCAGATCAACACATACCAAAGAGATTTTTTTTTCAACATCTCCCGCAAACCCACATGGAAATTTGAGACAAAAGAGTTACTCTCTTTATTTTCGGGAATCGCTTCAAGAGTCAATCTATTTTTGGGGCATAATAAATAAAAAGGACAAGAGAGAAACTCAAAATCTGTGACCTTTGTTGGATGTTAAAATTTTCTATTATGTCTCCACAATGATTGACATTTAAATTTTAACCCCGCAATGGATGGAGGAGACTTTTTTAAAGTAGTTCAGCCACGCAGTCTCGCCGGGAGTGTTGTGTTTTTTTGTGTCAGAGAGTGGAAAGAATTAGCAGAAAAGTGCAGTTAATTTGAATAGGGATAGTTTTAGAAACAATCGAGGGGCTATTCATGGCAAAAATAATTGTTATTCAACGCTAGGCGTTGATTTCTAAAGGTAAACAGTAAGACCAATTTAAGCGTTATTTTAAAAGATTTTAACACTTGAAAGGAATTAAATACAAGAAAAGTTATTTTAGGTTTCTGAATCAAGTTTCCGATGTGTTTTTGTTTAGCTTTTCACATTATTTGTGAAGACGTATGGGACGTATTGATTGGAAATTGTTTCTAAAAGTTTATAATGATTATTTGATAGAAAAATTAATTCAAATCAACTTTTCGATGAGTTTTCAATGTGTTTGTTTGTCGTAAAAAAACGCAGACTTTAGAAATCAGTCCTGAAACAAAATGTGTTTTTTCCGTTCTTTCTTAACAAGCCTCTCTAGTTAAGTTGTTAAGTCTTAAATCAATAATCAAACTTCATTGGGAACTTAACTGATTTCTTGGTTAACGAATTTTCGATGAGTTTTCCCTATACCAAATACTTCCAAGATCACTTGAAACATGAAATGCATTTTCTAATGTTTCAAGCCATAATTTTACGTAAGATTCACTGATTTTTATTTATTGATAAGGGCGCAGTTTGTCAACAAAACATTTTATTTTTAAACTTGATTGTCAAACAATTTATGTCTAGGGATGTTTTCAACATCGATTACAGAGCTAAAAATTTTCTGGAAGCATTTGTGAAGGTTCTACAGTCTAAAATATCGAGGATTTGAGACATTTTGTATGAAAATCTTTACAATTGAATTCTTCATCGATTGTCAAAACTATCAAGATTGACATTCGATGAGTTTATTTTTGGAAATCAGCTTCTAAGATATGCTTCGATCTTTATTTCCTATCTAAGAATACTTTAATCTTTAAAGTTTGACAATCGTAAATTCGATGAGTTTTTAACAATGCGCTTTCTAAATATAAAAATTCGATAAAATTTGATAATTTCAGCTTCTCAAACTCATCGAAAATTTGACATTAGCCTTCGAATCACTTCCATAATTATCTATTTACAATTTTCCACCTGAAAACTCTTCGATTATTTAACAACAAATCCATATCAAGGGTATCAAGGTGTTTGAAACAACAATTTATTAAATTTTAATGAAGAAAAACGCCCCAAGCTATAATTTAAATAACAGCAACGGAATAATTGATAGAAATTTGCATTGTTGAGCTTGGAGAAGCTTTTGCTTTGATCGCTTCACCCTCTCTATTACATGAGCAATTTAAATATTTGTTATATATTTCAGCTATTATGGGTTAGATATTTGAAAAGTTCTAAGAAAACCGCCTTACATAATCCACTGAAAGCAATTTTAAATAGAATTTCCAATAAGTTCAGCTTTAATTGAATAACTTGCGAGTGCATTTTTCCACCCACTGCGGATTTTTTAATCGAAAATTTCCTTCGCTACAGAATATTTGAATTCACATCATGACGGTTTTTTTCACGTTAGGGGGGTGTTGGGTGGAAAATTTTTCACTCGTCATTGCTGAAATCGTTATGTTTTCTTGTATTTTCCCGCGTCGCGCCAGTGTTGGTTGGGAAAAAGGTGGAGAGAAAAAAAACGATACAAAAAATAGGGGAGGGAGGGTTTGTGCATGTTTCTAGATCGCCATTTTTGTGACTTGTAGTATAATTTTTTCATATTTTACCTTTTCGTGCTAAGCAATCCAACCCCACCTTTGGCCACCCTCACTATTAAATCGTCACTCATCCTCCCCCTTTAGCGTCATTCTCGTTTTTTTCTGTATTTTGCCCCACGACATTCAACCTCGCCAACACCCACAACGCGGCGCACAAATACCGCGAGGGTGGATAAAAAAGCTCAACTATTGAAAGAACGAAGAACCAAATCAACAAGGGGGAGATGTTAGGATCAAGAAGATGTACACCATTTTCAGAAAGCTTAGTAGAGCTTTCCAAAAAGAGTGTCACTAGAAAGCTTTCTAGAATTTTTCAGTAAGCTTTCTAGAGCTTTCTAAAGCTTCTTAGAAAGCCTTCTTAAGTTTTCTAATGCTTTCTAAGTAAGGTTTCTAAAAAAAAGTTTTCTAATAAAAGCATTCAAAGAAAGCTTTTTAAAAAAGTAATCCAAGGAAGCTCTCTAAGACAGGTTTCTAAAGCTTTCTAACAAAGGTTTCCAAAGCTTCTTCACATTTTGTATGAAAGCTTTCCAACATTTGCAACTTGAAAGCTTTGAAGAGCTTACAGCCATATTTTCTAAACTAATCCTTAAAATGTTTAAAGAAAAATTGAAAAAACTTCCTAAAGTTTTAACTAAAGAAACCGATAACAAAGTAGTTTAAAAAGCTCCTCAAAATTTATAAAAAAACTATAATAGATGCGATCTTTTAAAAGCTCAAAGCAAATTGCTAAAACAAAAAATATAATACAAAAGCTTCACAATTTTTCCTTATTTTTTTTAAATGCTTGAAAACTTCCGCAAAAGTTTTATAGGAATTTGAGAAAGCTTTGAAAGCTCTCAGGAATTTTCTTTATAACTCCAAAAAAGCTCACAAGCTTACTTAAAAGCCGTTGAAATTTTTCAAAAATGACCGTAAAATGTTCTGAAAGCTCCTAAAAGCTCCCCCAATTAACACTTCTACTTCTAATGACTCTCACGCACTTCCAGTCAATCGTACACCACTTCTACCCAGAATATCTCCCCCTGGCGAAGAACTTAAATGTCTTTTGGCGGTTATTTTCCATGTGACATGAAAAGTTTTTGGCGCGCGCGGGGAAGGACATAGAAAATTATGTTGCTATTTCGATTTAACAATCTTCCCCGAGTCTTATTGTCTTTTATACACGACGGAATTGGCTTGTGGTGTGCGTGTGATTCTTTGCCGCTCGATTGTGTTGATGGAAAGAGTCCAAAAAAAAGAGATGATGAGGTATGGGAAGAACAGGTGAAAATGCGCACCCACGTCTGCTGTGCCTTCGTTCCCGCGCTCACACAATTCTACACTCAATATGTGTATTTTTACACTCCTTAGCGTTTTTATAGCGTCGTGAGGTGTTAAAATTTCAGACTTTCCCGCAAAAGTTTCAGGTATTCACGGAAGAAGGAAAGAAGGGATAAAATTTAAGGATTTCAATCTGGGGAATTTTATGGGATTTGTTTTAGAAACCTAACAGAATATTGTCTGTTTAATATTCAATAAAATTTCCTATAGAAAACGTCATAGAATTGTCCTTTGAAATCCTATAAAATATCCTAGAGAAAATCAGATTGAACTTCATACAGAAAGTCAATTACATTTTCCTATGAATAATCCTGTAGAATTTCCTATTCAGTCTGATAGAATTTTTTATAGACAATCTGATAGAACTTTCCATAGACAAGTCTGATGGATAATTCTATAGACAAGTCTGATGGAATTTCCTATAGACAAGTTTGATGGAATTTCCTATAGACAAATCTAATAGAATTTCCTATAGACAAGTCTGATGGAATTTCCTATAGACAAGTCTGATGGAATTTCCTATAGAAAAGTCTGATGGAATTTCCTATAGACAAGTTTGATGGAATTTCCTATAGACAAATCTAATAGAATTTCCTATAGACA
>CAKKOB020000620.1:0-29178 GCA_918844115.2 Phlebotomus perniciosus | reverse complement strand
CATAGAATATTCACTAGACAATCAAATAGAATTTCCCATAGAAAATCTGATAGAAATTCTTATAAAAGAATCTGATAAAATTTCATATCAAAAAATATTAGAATTTCTTCTGAAAATTTAACAGAATTTCATACATTTCTGAAACATTTATCCACCCTTTGTATTCTTCTAAGAACAAAAAATAATAACGAACTCTTCTAACCTAAAATTCTTCCCGATTTTCCCCTAAACAATTTCGAATTTATTTCTTTATTTTCTTTTTTTTGAAAAATCCTCAAAATTTCAAAGTTTCCCACCAAACCCCTTTTGGAAAAATGGAAATCCACATCGCCATGTCGCTAGATGGTGAGGTGGATGGCATTCTAGCCCCAACATGGCTCCTCCAGTCACGCTAGGTCCTCGCCCATCCCCTTATATGTATTTTAGTTAAATAGTTTTTTTTCTTCTTCTCTCCTCTCTCCTCCAGTTGGAGCTCCGAGAGTCGTTTGGTGGAGTTGTCAAGGATACTCCACGGCAAAACACAAGGAGTTCCTTTGGCAACCCACCGCCAAACAATTCCTTCGGCGGCCGCGCCACACTTGCATGCCCCCGAGGGCTTCATTCAGCCCTCTCAACTGTGCCAGGCTACTCCGTGCGATCCCGCCAAGAGTTTGCCAAAAAAACCCGTTCTTAGTTTTAAAAGTCTTCAAAACTTTATCAAAATTTTGAAAAAAATGTTTTTCCGTGACAAATATTTTACCAACTGAAAGGCTAAAGGTGATTTTTATCAATAATTCAAATACAATTAGAAAAAAAACATAGTGTTTGATGGAGGGTGATTTCTTTTTCGTGTGGGCGTTGTTAGGGAAAAAAATCAAGTCTGTAAGTCCTGTAAGTAAATTGTAATATTTATTTTTCCACGTCAACTCTTTCACTAAAATCCATAAAGTTTCCCCCAAATAACTTCTTTTTCCCAATATCTATTTATATCTCCTTTCTACGAAGTAACGTTGCGTAACTTTGTGGGCATTGTTGGGTTACTTTTAGGCATTGTTAGTCTTTTTGTGCATTTTTTCAACATAAATTGGAGAACCTTGGCACTGGGAGAATTCACAGTTTATTTTAAGTATCTGTGGATCCTTTGGTGCCATCGTTTAACAATTTACCATCATCGGATAATCACCTATAATAATGCCTAAAATCTCCACTTTTCGTCCCCGCCTGAAACTATGCAAACCGTGCCAAAAACTGTTTTTTTCTTGCCTCTCGGACAAGAATAGGATTATTGATAAAACTTTTCGTGCTCTGGGAATCTTCCATTTGATGCAATCAAGGTTATTTAATGGTTGGATAGAATTGGCAAAGAACACATAAATTGATGAATGACTTTTTGTCTAGAGTGAAAAATTAATAGCCTCCCCCTCCCTTAAGACGTTTGCACGGCGTCTTAAGATAAATTTATACCGCCAAGAGTGGGGTGGTTGGTGGTATAAATCAATGCTAATTCCAACTCCTTTTTACCACCTCTTTTCTACACATAGAATTTCCCGCCATCAAGAGGCGTGTTTAGCGTCTGTGGGGAGGCAAAAAAAGCCCTGAGGAGTTGGGGCGGTTAAAGTTTGAAAAGAAAACGGACGCTAGCGAGAAAGAGAGAGGCCATAATAGAAAAGCAGTTAGATTAGCTCGCATAGTCGGCTACATGAAAATTAGTTTATCGTTCTCAAAAATCACTGTACTTTCCATTCCCTCATCATAATATGAGCCTTTCGTGTCGGGGAGAGAGAGAGCTTTGGTTGAGAAATTGGCTCTATGTGTGTCCGCGCCCAACCCCCCCTCATGACTATATACTAACCCCTCTCGCTTTTATTGATTAAATATTTTAGTGCTGATAAATGGCGCCGCAAAACTCAACATTATTACACGAAAACGTCGCTGGTTCAGCCTCAGACTTGAGTCGCTACAGTCCAATTTTACCCCATGGCCGGCCAAAAGAAAGTCCATTGAGGAGAAAATCAATATGCACCTCAACTACAGCCATTCAGGTAAAAATAGTTTATACACCTTGTAGGGGGGCTGTGTGTGCCCTCCTGATTTGCATAATGATTGACAATGAGGGTGAAAAATATACCATTCATTCCCTATGAATTTCAAGCCCTATATTTCCCGAAATTATAACGCGAAGGCAATTGGAATTAGAAATTAATATTCCTTTTCTAAAATAGAGAAATAAACTTACAAAAGTTTTAAAATAAGAAAAAAAACGAATTTAACTAAATGTTAATATACAAAAATTCAAAAAATTTTATCAATTAAATACTTTGAAAGAATTTTTAATGCTCAAAATATTTGATAAAATTTAAATGGGTCAAATGAATTTAGTTTTAAATGCCGAAAAAGAGTTTTGACTAAAAAATAAGGTCCGGCAGGTCCGACAATTTCGAAAAGAGAACATTTGAATATTTTTTCAAAGTTTTTGAAAGGAATTTTCTCCTTGATTGAAAGAATATTAAAAAAAAACCAATTTGAAGATTCCGGATTTTATAGCAACTTACCGGTCTATTCGGGACTTTAAGTTTCCGAAAATAAAGAATTTTGACAGACTTAAAATATATATCAAGATTTGGTATTATCCCAAAATTCGTTTTGTCAGTTGATTTTTGAATTATTAAGAAATAAATAGAAATGGAGAATAAAGATTGCTCCCAAATAGAGCAGTAAATCCAATATCCAAAAACTCAAAAATTTCTAATAAATGAAAGACATTAAGAGAATTTTTATTGTTCAAAATTTTATATTTGATAAAATTTGAATAAATTAAACGAACTTGGTTCGAAAAATTATAGTTGTTTTTTTGTTTCTTATGCTGAAAAAGGGTTTTGACTAAGAAATTAGCTCTGGAAATTTCGAAAAGTGAAATCAAATGTTCAATAAAAATACAAATTCTAACGTCCCGGATTTATAGCAACTTGATTCGGAAAATTAATCCTGAAAATAAGTTCTTGTTATAAGGAATTAAGTCAGAAAATCAAGTTTTTTTGGGAAAACGATTTAATTTTAAACCCATTTTCCTTAATTTAAAGAATTTTTCAAAAAAAAACCATTTTCCGAAAATAGTTCTGGAATTGATTTTTAATCATTTAATTTGGAATCCAAATTTATCTGGAATATGAAGCAATTTCAATCCTCATTTTTTAAATTTTTTCTAACTTTTGTAAAAAAAATTTTTCAATGGAATTGTTAAGTTGGTTCCTCCTTTATACAAGGAATTCTTGCAAGAAAATTCACTTTCAATGAGTAAAAAGTAATTTTATAGTTTTGAAAATGTATTCGGATTTGGAAACTTTATTCGGAAAATTAATTCCGAATGCTGAAAATGGCTTTCGATTAAAAAATTAGGACTGGAACTAATTTCGAAAGTTTTTTAAAAGTTTATCAACTTTTTGTTCATTTCTTTCGCTTCAATGTTTCTAATTTTCTAGTAAATTTATCTAATTTAAAAAACAATAACTTTACTAGAACAATGCATTCTATTCTAAAATGGCGTCATTTCCTATGGATGTTTAAAACATCCATCTATGTTTTCAAAAACAGCACATAAATCTTCCTTTTCTCCTATTCCTATTCAGCCTGACTCCGACGATGAAATACCCATATGGATCTGCGGCGAGCCAAGATACATTTCCGGCATAAATGAGGCGACAACCTGTCGAGATTTGATCGAAGCCCTCATTGAGGATGAACTGAAAAACTCCCCACAAGGTATATTAACCCCCGCTCAAAGGACTTTTCCGCGTGTGACACGGAAATAAAAGATGGCGATTTTTTTGCAGATGTCGCAGCGTCGCGTGATTTCAGTGATTACATGATAACGGAAAAATGGCGCTCTGCGGAACAACCATTATCCGCCGATACATTAATATTGCCCCTCTGGCAGGCTTGGGGTGAGGCGAGAAATGAGGTGCAGTGAATATGAAATTAATTGCACGCTTCATTTTAATAGCTCACCTTTTTACCCGCACTTTTTGCAGGTTAAGTTTAGACTGAAAATAGCCAGGACTGATGAGAAAACATCGAAAACATCGAAAAAGCGGGAGAAGTACAATAGACTGAAGAAACTGGTTGGGAGGGTTCTGAAACAGGGCAAAATCATCCAGAATCATCTTGAGGTGTTCGATGAGAGAAATCAGAGTGGAAAGAAGATCTTAATGGAGACTTTCTTGGAGGATTCGGCTAAAGCTCAAGAGAAATTCGATGATTTGGACAGTGGCGTCCATTCCGTGGGAAACAAAATGGAGTCTTCAACTCCCAAGAAATCCTCCAGTTTTGCAATTCCTCCGGAATTCAAGAGAGCTTCCCTGCAATTTCACACCGTCCGGAAGGAGATTGTGGCCAAAATGTACGACTTGAAGGTTCTCCTTCATCGCGAGGAGGAACTTATCGGCCATCTTGAAACGAAAAATCGCGAATATCGTTGTCAAAATGAGATTTACAGCGACGAAACGCCCAAATCTGACAAATACATTGAAAATGTGCAGAAAAGTCTGCAAAAATGCACAGAAGAAATCGTCAAGGGGGAGGATGAGTTGTTCAGAACGAAACAGGAAATCCAGGAGACTCACTCAATCATTGAGGATCTCAAGAGCATGATGATTGACAGTGACATCGTGAGTGGCTTCGGAGAGGATGAACTCAAGAGATTATTCATGGAAGAAATGTTTGCCGACAATATCAATGAATTTTGTGATAATAACGATACAATAGTTGTTTGAGAAACACAACGGATTTTTGTACGAAATTCTTTTTTATGATGAAGAAATAAATCTTTGAGATTTTTCGAACATGAGATTTTTTACCCAATTTCGAACAGCAAATTCAATTTCGAAGAGAGAGAAGAAATCTTTGGATTAAATTTAAAACAAGGGGTTAGTTAATGGAGTTTCTCAAAAGAAACTCTCAAAAATTCATAAAAAAAAACACAAGAAACCTTCAGAAATTCTTCGAGAAACATTTGCAAAGTTTGTATAAACCCGAGAAATCTTCAGGAATTGTTGTGAAATCCTCAGAAATTCTTCAAAAATTTTGAGAAATCTTTCGCGAAGTTTATAGAAACCCGAGAAACCTTCACAAAGTTTCTAGAAACCCGAGAAACCTTTAGGAATTTTCGAGAAACTCAAGAAAGATTTCGCGAATTCCGAGAAACCCCAGAAATTCTTGAAAAAACGCGAGAAACCTTCAAAGATTCTTCGAGAAACCTTTGGAACGTTAGTAGAAACCCGAGAAATCTTCGGGAATTTTCGAGAATCCCGACAAGTCCTCAGAAATTCTTCAAGAAACCCGAGAAACTTTTAGAAATACTTCGAGAAACCTTAGCAAATATTTTAGAAACCCAAGAAACCCGAGAAATCTTTACAAAGATTCGCGAATCCCGAGAAATCATCAGAAACTGTTGAAGAACACGAGAAACCTTCACAAATTCTTCAAGAAACCCGGGAAACATTTAGAACTACTTCGAGAAACTCGAGAAACCTTCAGGAATGGTCGAGAAACCCCAGAAATATTAAAAAGATTTCAAAAAACCCGAGAAACGAGAGGTCAGGGATATTTGCATGAGTAACCCCTTGCTTATGGTTTAAAATGTCTAATCGAAAAGCACCAAAATTTTGAAGATTCCAATTTTCGGATTCGCCTGCGAATGTTCGATAATCAAAACATGGAAAACCGTTGCATTGCCTTTTTGCTTTTTTCTGCAGTTTGAAAATCCCGCCAAAACCAGCACATGTCATGACGGTTATTCTATGTTTCTGTCTTTCAAAATCAAACAGATGGCTTGCAGTTTGCCGGGCTTTTCCGCCAGGCGGCAGCACTGAATTGGGGCCAAAAAGTTGACGTTTTGTCCAGCGCTGAAATTGTGCTTTCACTAAAAATTTCTGCATTCCTCACAGAAATTTACTGTTTTTCACTGCAATCCTCCTTTTCTCTCCCCCCTTTTATTTACAACATCGCATAAAAGCTGCCCCAAGGACTGCATTTGCTGAGCCACCAAAATCATCGGATACCCAATTACGGACTACTTTGTAGCGCAAAGCAGAGAGTGGGTCGGATAGCAAATTAGGGACATGTGAGTTCACAAAGAAAAAGAGAAGCAACTTTTTTTCGATGTTTTTTCTCATTTGCTTTTTGGCGGTTATAGAGAGATATAAAGGAGAAGGAGTGGAAGGATGGCTCGTGGACACCAGAAATTGCAATCACAGGCTAAGACGCAAGAGAAGGTGGCGAAGCAGAAGAAACAACAGGGACATAGCGCCAATGAGCAGAAGAAGGCCGCCCAGAAAGCTCTTGTCCACGTATGCTCGGTCTGTAAAGCCCAGATGCCGGATCCGAAGACCTACAAGCAGCACTTCGAGAACAAACACCCCAAGTCAGAACTCCCTGACGATCTCAAAGATGTCTAACCATCCCGTCCTCTCTTTCTTTTTTTTTGTAAAACATCCTCCTTACAATCCCCTTCATCACAAATCGCCGGACAAGAGATGCTATATAAATAACATTTAGAGAGAAAAAAGAAACAGGAAAATGAATTTGCGAAAAATCCCCGTTTTTTTCTTCCTTTTCATTTGATCCCGGACCGAGTTTTGAGAAAAAGCAACATTTTTTGGTCACAAATCTTGCAACCACAGTGATATTTCATTTTTATACAAAACACCTGAATTGCCGTGAATAAATAGAAAAGAAAATAAGCACATGGTGTCTCTTTTAACCTTTCAACTGGTGTTTGTATCAGATTTGATACACAAAGATTTTTGAGGTTATCTCAAGTTGTTTTTACGGTTTTTAACTATTTTTTTTCTAATTTTTCAGTGAGATTCCTTGCATTTTTTTGGAAAATTTGCATTTTAACGCAATATAACTAGGTTAAACCGCTTTTTAAACGGTTTAAAATGCGTTTTCAAGCAATTAAAATAAATTAAAATGCTTCAAACCGACTTAAAATACGTATGAAAGCAAATAAACCAAGTTTAAACACGATTTTACAGACATTAAATGCGTTTCAACGCAATTAAACTAGGTTAAAACACCTTTTAATGTTTTAAAATACGATTCAAAGCAATTAAACGCGTTAAAATGCGATTAAACTCATTGTAACGCTTTCAACCGGCTCAAAATGCGTTTCAGCGCAAATAAAACTACATTAAAACACTTTCTAATTGTTTAAAATGCGTTTTAACGCAATTAAACTTCGTTAAAACGCTTATACAGGTTAAAAATGAATTTCAACGCAATCAAACTACGTTAAAACACTTTAAACCGGCTTGAAATGTCTTTCAACGCAATTGAACGGGATGGAATACGTTAAAACGCCTTTTTTCACTTTTTAAGGGTTTTAATTTTTTGGTTATGTGTGTGGGCAAAGCATTATCAAGATGATAATCAAAACTGATCAATAAGACGTACATTTGACAAAATGGCGCTACCAACAACTACTTTCGTTGAGTTTTGGTAACAGTTATCGGTCATATTGGGAATAGAAGGGAAATTTAGATTCAGATTAGTCCAACTCGTCCAACTCTAATCGCAAAAGTGGATTGGACAATCTGAATTTGATCCATTTTTTGATCTGATGAAATTCAACGCTGTTTGTAAAATAATGGATGACGGTTGGATTATGTTTCGAATATCAAATTCAGGGCATTTTTCTAAACAATTTTCTAGACGTTTTCTATAAACAGTTTTCATACGTTTCTCTAACGCACAACCAATTTCAGAGCTTATGAATGCATTGAAGAAAGTAAAAATTCTTCCGTGTTTTAAACAATTTAATACCTAATACAATTATTTTTATTCCATAACATAAGCTGTGAATCTGGTTAGAATCACAACTAAATAAATATAAAACATACTAACATACCAGAAGTGTGAGTTCCGAAGCTCCCGGAAAGCTCTCCCTCACGAAGATTCCCCCATCATTGCTCGCCAGACTCGCCACGTGACCCATCCAGTAGATCACGATTCCCGCACCGAAGCGATTCCTATAACACGACAGTTGCTCCTTCATGTACTTATCGTGACTGGCGGGATCCCCGAACAGGGCTTTACTCTCAATCCAGTGGATCGGAGTCCCATGATAGAGGCAGGGAATGGCCAGCTTGAGATCCGGCGTCTTATCATATCCCGTCCGACGCAAATCACCTTCGTCGTTGAACACGAGGCCGGCATTTTTTGCCATCTCCTTCAGCTGGTAGGGGATTTTTTAGAATTAGTCGGGACAGGAATCTATTTAGTCTAGACACTTTTGAAAGTTTTGTTTTTCCAGCAAAAGCTCTGTTAAATTTCAAATATTCAAATAAATTTTAGAAAGTGTTTTATGAATTGATTTACCGAAGTTTTTGCTGGAAAAACTCAAGAGGTACAAAATATTCAAAGTGTTTTCTTTAAATTTCGGGGAGCTTTTGCTAGAAAACCACTGAATTTTATTGAAAAACTGTTATAAAAATCTATACCTAGTTTTCTAGCAAAAGCTCCAAGAAACTTCTAGAAAACACTTTGTTAATTTTGTATGTGTTTTTTTCAACAAAACTTTCGGATAATCTCAAGTAACGTGTAAAATTTCTAGTAGAAATTCATAAATTTACACAACTATTAGAAAAATTGCAAAAGTTCTAGCAAAGATTTTACGGAGGTTTTCATGAAATTTCAGCTAAGATTTTGTTATTAATATTTCCTACTTTTAATAGAACTTTTCATGAAGTTCTCCTATAACCAATGTTTCTAGTAGTTTTGTAATACTATAAATTTCTACTAGAAATTTTAGAAAGTCCTTCAATGAATTGATTTACCGGAGTTTCTTTTGCCGAAATATTCCAGATTAAAATTATCAAAATGTTTTCTAAAGAAATTCTGTAGAGCTTTTGCTAGAAAACTATCGAATTTTATTGAAAATCTGTTATAAAATTCAGTAGCTTTCTAGCAAAAGCTCTACAAAAATTCCAGAAAACATTTTGTTAATTTTGTATCTAGAATTTTCCAGCAAAAACTTCGGTCAATCTCATTGGCTTCCTAAAATTTCTTATAGAAATTTATAAATATTCATAACTGCTAGAAAATCAAGTTATATTAGCAAAATCAACACTAAATTTTCTTTATATTTCCTTTTATTTGATTTATCTTTAAAAATCACGAGAAATTTTGCAAAAATTATCAGAAAAAGCTTTTCTAGTTGAAAAATGATTTTCTAGCAAAAGCTCATATAAAAGTAGACAATTTTTTAATATTTTTTGGGAATTTAGGGAACTTAAAAATTTGATTTTCTTTTAATTCAATCAAGAATACAAGAGCTTTTATGAAATTTCTAGCAAAAGCTCTTATAAGCAAAGATTCAAATCAGTAGCTTTAATGTTCAATGAGTCTTAGCTAAGCATCTTCTCTCTTTATCTTGAAATTTGATTCCGAAAAACCCGAATAAACATTTTATCTCCCCAGAAAGTGATCAAATGCTTCAAATTCTTCTCTTTATCAATAAAACAATTATCAAGAAACTTGATATGAATCACTCTCTCGAGAAACAATAAATCATTCAACAATGAAACAAACTATTAGCAAAATATTCATTGTTTAAAAACAATAAAATAAACCCGAAAAAACTCTCTTTTTCTACTGAATTAATGAATAATCAATCGTGTGAATGAAGTCAAATAAAATTGCTTATTGAATTATTAATTTCCAACTCACCCTAATCTCATATTCCTCGCCCAGGAAGCGCCTGATGAGATCCGTAAGAGGTCCATCGAATCTATCGTTGAACAAACACTTCCGGACATTCCCGGCCAGTTTCGCATCCGGAATCGAGTAGGGATTCTTCAACATGTTGCTAATCACGCTCTTCGGTCTCAATCCCTTGAACTTCTCCGCCAGCAGGAGTCTGGCCAGTCCCACCGGTGAGAATCTCAGCTCCACCGACATTTCCAGGAGAATTGAGTCATTCTCAGGATTCTTCGAGATCTGCTCCTCGTAGCGCCTCAGCAACTGTCCAGATCGTGACTGGATGATGTAGTAGTACGTCTTGAGGCGTGACTGAACCTCCCGGGAGAGAATGCTGGACAGCACGTGGGGGGTGTCTGAGAATTCCGGGAAGGCATCCTGCAATGCTTTATCGCAGTCTATCATGAGTCCCTTGTAGTTGCTGATGAAATACACGATTCTCTTGTACTTCTCGAGGGTGATAACTATCATTTTTGAACAATTTGAGGGATTTTTTGGGAGCAGGAGAGTCAGGAAGCCGCTTCAGGTCCTTCAGGTAGTTTGTTTGTAAACAACTGCCAGCGCCAGCTGATACACTGAAAAAAATCAGGTGGGGGAAAGGAAAACAGCGAGATTTGGTAGGTTAACTTGGATTTTCAGCTGGGAAATCAAAATTTAATGGAAGGAAAGTCTAACTTAATCATTTTCAGTGGAAATGAGGAGGAAAATCCAGAGAAAATAGAAGAAAACTCGAAAACCGTGTAACCGTTGACAGCATATTCAAATTTTCTAGCAGTCGAAATCTTCAAGACAGCTGCCTCTGTCAAATTGTTTACGTTTTCCCATTGAACCGCATCGCTTTTCTTGCTTTTTCTCAATTTCCCATCCAATTTCGCGAGTTTCCCACCATGTCAGATGATAGTTCAAGTGATTCCAAGCCTGAGGACCAAGAGACTCCCGGAGCCCCCGTGAAACGCCGAAAATGTAAGCAAAAAACCCCTTTTTGAGGTTATGTCTCATAACCCTACTAATAACCCGCCCCCAGTGGATTATGAGGATCTCTACCTGGCCGATCTACCCAATTCCGATTCCTACGAGAAAAGCTACATGCACAGGGACGTGATCACTCACGTTGTGAATACCAAGACGGATTTCATTGTAACCGCCAGTGTTGATGGCCACATAAAGTTCTGGAAGAAGATGGAGGAGGGGATAGAGTTTGTGAAGCATTTCCGGAGTCATTTGAGTGAGTTTCCCCCTCTCCCGAAACTGCTAGAAAAACCCACAAAAATATATCGTCACTTCCCCTTAGACGCCATCACTAGTGTGTCCGTGGACTGTCAGGGGAATCTTCTGTGCACCGCGTCCGTGGACAAGAGCATCAAAGTCTACGATGTTATCAATTTTGACATGATAAACATGATAAAAGTGGATTATGTGCCCAAATGCACCGAGTGGACCTACTCAGGATCCGACGTAATAGCCAGCTTAATGGTGTAAGCCACCCCCACCCCAAAACCCCTAATTTACTCCCATAACCTCAAATTACATACTTTTCCAACAGGGCGGATTCAGATTCCAACGGCATTTACGTTTACGATGGCAAAGGGGACAATAAACTCCTTCATACCTTCGATAAATTACACACTGCCCCCGTAATCATCCTGAAATACAACGCCGCTTTCGAAGTTGTGGTGTCCGTGGACACTAAAGGTATTCTGGAGTATCGAACAGGTCCTAAAAATGAATATTCCTTCCCCAGCAAAGTCGTCTCGTTCGATTCAAAGCTCGATACGAGCCTTTTTGAGTTTGCCAAGCAGAAAACTATCGTAACTAGCTTGGATTTCTCAGAAGATGGCCGAAAGTTTGCTACTCTCTCCTCCGATCGGATGGTGAGAGTCTTCGCATTCTTAACCGGTCGTCTTCTGCGCGTCTATGATGAATCTCTGGCGAGATTCTCAGAGCGTCATCAGGAAAATCCAACTCTGCCCAATATGGAGTTCGGCCGAAGGATGGCGAATGAGAAAGATCTCGAGAAGTCGGATAAACTCTCCCAAGCTAATGTTTTGTTCGACAGAAGTGGCCATTTTATCTTGTATTCCACCATGTTGGGCGTGAAGTTGGTCAACATCGACACGAATAAGTGTGTTAAAATCTTGGGAAGTAGCGACAATGTTAGACCTCTTCATATATCACTGTATCAGGGGAAGATTAAGAGGACAAAGGGCGCCATCACGATGGAGCAGGAGGCATCGGACAATCCAACACTGCAATCGATAGCTAATGATCCAACGATCTTTGCAACAGCTTACAAGTAAGTGTTTGAATGTTATTTGGAGGTTATGTGATTTTTAGGGCATCTGCTCGATTTAGCAACGTTGGGGCTATTTACATATATGCACTGGTTTAGATTTGTTTGAACGGTTTGAACTATTTTCTCAGCCAAACTAATGTTTTGTCATGCGGAGATTGAAAAAATAGGAGAATCTCAACCATTTTCTCCCCCATAACGCACAATTGTCTTTCTGAACTACTTTTCCTACAGGTTGGGGCAAAAATTTGAGGCATTTTGAGTAAATTTTGTGAGTTATCTGTGAGTTGGCATTTGTGAATTGGGAACGAGGGGAACGAGATTCCAGGGAGCTCAGAGCTACAATTGTTGACTATTGGAGATCGCTATTCTCCTTTTCTTGCTGCAGAACAAGAACTTTCTCTGTCACCTCTTCCAGAAATATTTCTAAGGGTTCTAGGCGAGCCATGATAATCTTTTCTAGCACAGAGAACTCACTTAAAACTCATCAATTTTGCATAAAATGTGCAAAATGCCCCAAATGCGTCAAACCGTGGGAAAAAATACCGCCAAAATTACAGCTATGCGTTTTCAATGTCCGCGGATATTCCCGTGGGATTCTCTTGGACATTTCAATGTAATTCTCCGTTTTCTCCATGGAAAACATCACGGAGAATCTCCGCAAATATCTTTTTTTTTTCTCCTTGGAAGCTTGCTATAGGGTCGCTTCTTTTATAAATTCAATCATTTTGAGCCTTTTTGTTTGTAAAATGCTGTTGACTACGTTTTACGCTACAGAAAATCCGGATTTTCTTCAAAATATGTAGTCCAATCTGCTTTGACGAAGAGTTGGATTATCTGAGTCCAAATTTCCTTTCTATTTCCAATATGTCCGTGAGTGTTCTCAGTCGATCGCAGCGCCAATCTCTTAAATGTCCATTTTTATTGATTTTTTTTTTATTAGTTATCATCGATAATAATGCCCTAACTTCCCTAATTTATCCCCAAATTGGAAGACGTTTTAACGCCGGTTAATTACGTCCCTGTGAATTCTCGTCCCAATTTTCTTTTAATCATTATAAATTTTTCTAAAAATTTCCTCGAATTTCTTAAGTTTTATTGGAGTAGAGCGAGGAAATATAAAACATTTTATTTTGACATAACAGTGATCGGACTAAATTTTTGCTGCATTTTGCTGCCAGACCAAAATTTAATCCAAAAAAGGATTTAAAAAGGATTAACGAAGTACTTGGGAAACTTTAGCTACAAGTCTGTGGAATAGTCTTAAGACATTCCACAGTCATTTTTGTTGGGATAAAACTGCTAGAAAAGCAAATCATCTGATATTCCGGACATTTCGCCGCCCGCCGGTGTCTCGTTCATTTCTTCTGGAACCGTGATGGGGAGTAGACGGGCTTTAGGCAAGCTAAGCAAAATCCTTACTTTCTCTCTCGATTTAAGAGAAATATTTTAAGACAAAAATTGTCTTAAAATTCAGAAGTGGGATATTGCTTGGCTCGAAACCAAGAAGTATGAATTTTTATCATTTTATTTGAATCTATTTTACTCTATATTGGATATTGTCTTCTAAATTCTAGGAAGCAGAGGTTTTATTTATACAGTCGACGATCACCATTGTATGTGCAGAACAGCGACCGGGACATTTTCAATGAGAAACCATCCAAGGAGGACATCATCTCAGTTTCTGACGCTCAAGGGAGCCAGATTATTTACGATAACGCCACAATTCACACCACAATGGGAGATATTTATATGAAGCTGTTTGGAGGACAATGTCCAAAAACTGTTGAGAATTTCTGCACGCACAGCAAAAATGGGTGAGTAAAATAGATAAAAAGTGAGAGAAAGAATCCGAGTTCTGATAAAATAATCTTTTTTTCCCAGTTACTACAACGGTCACATCTTCCATCGAGTGATCAAAGGGTTCATGATTCAGACGGGAGATCCAACGGGAACTGGGACTGGAGGGAAATCCATTTGGGGCTCAGACTTCCAGGATGAATTTGTGGCGACGCTGAAGCACGATAAGCCCTACACGGTGAGCATGGCGAATGCCGGCTCCAACACAAACGGAAGTCAATTCTTCATCACGGTTCTGCCCACTCCGTGGCTGGATAACAAACACACGGTTTTCGGAAGAGTTCTCAAGGGAATGGAAGTTGTCCAGAACATCTGCAATGTCAAAACTAATCCCAAAACGGATAAACCCTACGATGATGTGAAGATTGTCTCAATAAAACTACATTGAATGACCTTTTTTCTTCATTTTTATTACATAGAATTTTTTCTTAGACATTAAATATTGGCCTGGATAGCCCAGAGATGTTCAGTTGGTGTTCTCCCTGTCCAGACGAGGTCGTTTCCTGTTTGTCTCCACGGCATCACCCACGTGATCTCGCTTTTTCACAGTGTTCTATAGGGGAAAAATGAGCAGATTGTCTCTTTCAATTCTTCTTAAAGGAATTGGAAGAGGAAAGACTTACCTTCTTGTCCCATTGCTGGTGCAAATATCTCAGAAGGATGTTCTTCTTCTCCGTCACAATTACTGAAAGGGAAGTTTATTAGTGAAATCTCTCAGTATGTATAGTGATCAGTATCCCCCAGTTGATTGAGCAGAAATCCTTTCCGGATGCATTTCCATCAGGTAAAGATTGTATGGATAATTATGGAAACAGGGCCTTCTGAAGTCTTGACAGATCGAACAATCCCTCGAGAGGAATGCCATGCCAGTTCTTGGCTGGCTTGCCAGTTGCTTTTTTGCTATTTTTGGCAACCCTAACATAACCTCAATCGACTTTGGGATGAATTTTCCTTAATTTTCACTTAAACCCAACAGAAATCCCTTCTAACAATGAATAGAGGCCCTAAAAAGCCACAATAAACTGTTTCAGATGCGTTCAAGTAAAGGAAATGCTATCTTTTGCTCAAATTGGCAAATTTTACAGTTTTTCTACCTGGATTTCCACGAAAATCACTTCATTAGACAATCCAGGGCGTTTTCCAGACTTTTACAGACTACAGAAAGAGGATTTTCCGCGAAAAATGGGCAAAAACATGTTTTCCACATGTTGCTATAAAATGTCAAAAAGGAAATGTGAGCCGAATTGACATTTGGCGGCGCATGGCCCCATTCCTCGTTAAATTGAATTTCCATAAGATTTTAGAAGAAAGCAGAAGACGGTCCAGAGACCTAGAGGGATCTTATTCCTCCCCAAGATTGAATTAACCAATTACTCAATTTGAGGCATCCGCAAGATCCAGGAAAGCCTATACCAAATCCTATGCTCCCTAGCGAAGACGAAATACAGAAGGCTCAGGATTAGACAGTAAAACCAAAGATATTTCTCTTTTTGACAGTCGATTAAAGTCGGATATCGCTCTTCCGATTTGTTTAACTCAAGACTACCGATTTTTTGACTAGTCATGACTTATAGTTTCCCAAACTATAAGTCAAGCAATTTACGTCGTCATATTAGATTGTTCCAAAATCCGATTTTAATCTTGTCATTTTACATCGGTAGAGATTGAATTACTGGAAAAATTTGTTTTGCAGCATTTGTCATCAAAACAAGCATAAAATGAGGTTAGATGCTACTTCGAATTCCTTTTCGCGTGCTCTTAAATTTTAAGAGACATATTGAATACAATCTAATTCAATCTAGTAACAGGGATTGGACTTTCTGATTACATCAACAAAATTAAGCTTTATTGGATTCATTTCAATCTAATCTGGCGATGTAAATGGCTTAACACCTCCAGACCTAACCCTTCAGCGGTTTTTGTATCAAAATTGATGGACTTTTGAGGTTATCTGTGCGGTTTTTTTCGTTTTACTTCAGGTTTTTCTAGTTTCTTCGCGAAATCCCTTACAAATTTTAAAAATACATTCTTTTTTACGTTTAAGAATCTCTTCACTGAATGAATTGTTTTTGTTGTTGTAAACATAACCTCTGAAAGGTAAGAAAAAAAGAAATTGAGCGTTCACTTGACCTTGAAAATGTATAAATTGTGCTCTGAAGTTCTTCCATGAAGTAAAAGATTGAAATTTCAAGGAAAAATCTTTGCTGTCTCGCTCTAACAACTCTATAGGACAGATAAACGGTCGGATGGTCAACAGAAAAATCAATTAAAAGTCATTCATAGGACGCAATTGAATTGCCATTTTGTTTCCATAATCATCACAACAGTCTTTAGTGACTGAAAAACTCTTTCCGGAAGACTATCCCCTGGAATATTCCTTCACTTTCTGCTCAAAAAAACCCCTCTCATCCCCTAAAAAGAAAAAAGTCTATGATGCCTACTTTGTTCAGCTGGAACATCCACAGTTGGAAGGTACACGGGTGGTCGCTTGGAGGACGTCCTCAGGCCATTTTCTGTGTTGAAGAGAGCAAAATTCTTGGCATTGTACGAGGGCAGATCTTTGAGGAATTCACTGATGGTCTGCAAAAGTAATTCCATTAGTAGGAAAACCTCATTGAATCTCATGGACTGCGCCAAGTAAACAAAAGATGGCCCTCACCTGATCCGCTTTCACAGTCTTCATTTTTTCTCCTGTTTTGTACCCACGAAAAAAAGCCCACAATTGAGATTAACCACCGGATGGAGTCACAAACACTACCTGCGTATTAGATTTTCCTCCTTTTCTGGAGAGAGTCCCTGGAAAATCCTCCCACGAGTTGGAGAGAAAAAACTTGTGAGTGTCGAAAACAAAAACAATGGCCGACCAAGGGGTCACTCATATGGGGAATCTATGGTCTATTTGACGGGAGAGATGTTTCGTGAAACATGAGAAACTTGAGAAACACAATAAATGTTTTCCAATCACGTACTTTGACTAAAATTTGCATTTTCTGGCCTAATGATTATTTTATCAAATGACAAGCAAAAGACAAAATTGTTGAGAGAATTAAGAATCTTCCCCGTGGAAAACTGATGAAAAATGACCTTTTTCGGGCAAATAAAATTTGAATTTTAGCGTCTAACGCTTCTAACATTTTATTGAATTAAATATTTTGTAGTGTGTTACCCATATTTTGGCTGCTTTGGCTGTTTTCTTGTACAAGATTTTAATTTTCATCACTTATGTGACTCTCATTAGGTTAAGAAAGCACTTTTGGGGCATTTCACGGAAGAAAAACCCAAAATATAGTAATTTTTCGAGCTTTTTTAAGGCTAGAAAGTTCTTGCTTAGGTAAATAGGGTGAAAAATGCATATTTTCGCGTTTTTCTTCCACAAAATGTTCGAAAAGTGCTTCCTTGGCCCAGTTAGAGTCTCATAAGTGATGCAAATTGATCTCTTGTGCAAGAAAGCTGCGAAAATACATATTGAGTTCATTTTGTTAAATTCAATAAAATGTTAAGAGGTCATGAAGTTAAGTGGGCAAAATGATTAGTTTAGTTGAGCAAGATGAGATAGTTTTTCAACGATTTTCCACGGAGAAAACTCTCAATAAGTTTGTCTTTTGCTTTATCTGTGAAAATTACCAGAAAAATGCAATTGTTACTCAAAATACGCGCTTTGATCGTAAAAAATTTCGTGAACCCAACTAAATTTTCTTAAATAGTTTAGGACTTTGAAATCAGTACAAGCGGGTAACTTTACTCAAGAATTTCATACCATAAAATACACATTTATAAGTTCAGGAGAAGCTCAAGGATTCCCGAAAAAAGATATCTTATTTGAAAAATCATTTTTCCAATTTTTTGAAGGGTTATATCTCTTTAGGAGAACTTCAACCATTAAAAACTTAAAAAAAAACCTCAGATAACCTCGAAAATATTGATGTGTGTTTTAGTTAACACAAATATGTCCGTAAAAGCAAAAAGTTAAAAACTTTAAAATTCGTTTTAACGCAACTTACGTTAAAGCGCTTTTAACCGACTCAAAATGCATTTAAACGCGATTTAACGCCTTCTAACTCTTTTAACCTATAAATAACCTCAAAGATGTTTATGTGTTGTATTTGCCAAATGCCTCTAGCAAAAGTTTAAAAACTTTTAAAAACATTTCAAAGCATTCGTCTCTATTAATTTCTGCGAAACTCCAGAAACTATGAAAAGCCTCGCGAAACCCAAGAAACATCCCTTGTCATTGCGACAAGAGGTGAATGATTTGCCCCTTTTGGTGGTCGACTGACAGATATTGGCGAAGTTCGACAATCGATCCGCGGCTTTATGGTGGCGAGGAGTGTGTGGCTGCTTCCAGTGATACTCACCCACTCGAGACGGCGAGGCACGGCAAGATGCGCGCCCTCAATCTCAGCAGTCGCGTCCAGTGGTTCATTGTGGTGGTGATCCTGTGGGGCGCCACAGTTCTGCTGTCTCTGACCAACCTGAGTTCCGGGAGCAACAGCAAACACCTCATGGAGAATGACCTGAGGAGGCTCAACCGCGCCATCTCCTACGTCAACATGCTGGAGTCCAACAATAATCACATCGAGAGTCTCCTCAGGGAGCATCTGGAGTGAGTAGTTTTTTATCTGCCCCTTTTGGGGCTTTTTTTTGGGATGGGAGAGGGGAAAGGGGAGGATCCCGTGAGATTATCTTGTGATAAGCAGTTAAACTTTAAGCTAGAGATAGATTTTTGGGGGTTAGGATTAAGTCGAAGATCTTCTCGCTAATTTTTTGGATGAGCGATTTTTCAAGGCTTTTAAAATTAAACTTGCTTAGGTAATAGATTTGGAAAGTTTAGGGAGTTTTATGCTGAATCATCTAATTTTTTGTTTTTGAATTAAGATAAAAACATATTTATCAATAATTCTACTTAAAGAAAAAGATAAACCAGAATAAAAAAAATTAAGACGCGAGATTTGAACCCGGAACTACCCGGTCACAAAATTTCTTCGTTAGAACTGAAAACATTCGAAAATGATCAAAGAATAATTTTAGTCCAGCTCGTTTATGGAGCAAAAACTTAATCCTATTAGTATTAATTGTCAATTAAACTAATAAATACGTTAGAATGCTTTTAGGCGACTTAAAACACATTTCAAGCAATTAAAATGCGATTAAACGATTTTTAAGCGGCTTAACTTGCATTTCAACCATTTCGACGCAATTAAACCACGTTAAAATGCTTTTAACCGACTTAAAATTCATTTTAACACAATCAAATCTACTTCAAAGCGCTTTCATACGACTTGAAATTCCTTTTAACGCAATTTAACTTTATTAAAACGCTCTTACTCGACTTAGAATGCGATAAACTACGTTTAAACGCTTTTAACCGACTTAAAATGCTATTAAACGCCTTTTAAGTAACTTAAAATGCGATTAATCGCCTTTTAAGCGGCTTAAAATGCAGTTTAACATAATTAACTACGTTAGAACGCTTTTAATTAACTTAAAACTCGTTTTAGTGCAATTAAACTTTGTTAAAACGCTTTAAACCGACTTAAAATTCATTTCAATGCAATTAAAACACTTTAAATCGATTTTTAACAGTTTAAAATGCATTTTAACGAAATTTAAACACTTTACAACGATATTTAGTTGTTTAGCTATTTAAAATGCGTTTCAATGCAATTAAAACATTGTAAAACGATTTTAACGGCCAAATATGCGTTTTAACGTAATTAATATATGATTTTTAACATTTTAAAATGTTTTATAACTCAATTAAAACACGTTTAATGGTTTAAATGACGTTTTAACTTAGTTAAATTGCATTAAAACGATTTTTAACATACTTCAAAGAGTGAAAGAGTATCGGAAAATCTGAATTTAATCCAATTTCCGAAGAAAGTCCAGATTTTCTGTAGCGTATTAAGCTTAGTTAAAGACTCCGTTCTTCCTAGATCCTAACGTAGCTTCCCTGATTCCAAGATGGCGTTCAAAAGAGTATCCTTTCTCTGTCTCTTAGGGACGGTTCCTTCGACGCCAACGACAAGAAGGAATTAGCTAGAAAAGTGGAGAGTAAGATCAAGAGTCTGATGGGGAGTAAAATCCAGATGGCTCCATCTCTGGAGTATCAGAATCTCCTGCGTCGGATCTACACAAACACGCAAGAGATGTACAATCTCGTGAATGCCGAAATGAATGGGATCAAGAGTCGCGTCAAAACGTCCAATCCGGAAATCGTAGGTGTCGTTGATGAAGCCATGAAGCTTGTCCGGGAACATCGGGGATCTCTGCTGACGGACATGGATGAGCTCAGGAGATCAGATGGACATGAACAGTGGAGAGAGCAGGAGTTCCGGAATTTGTCGAATCTGGTTCAACAGAGACTCCATTACCTGCAGAATCCGAAGGATTGCTCCAACGCCCGGAAGATTGTTTGTCGCCTGAATAAGGGATGTGGCTACGGATGTCAGCTTCATCATGTCGTCTACTGCTTCATCATGGCCTACGCGACAGAGCGGACGCTCATTCTGAAATCCAAGGGCTGGCGATATCACAAAGCGGGCTGGGAGGATATTTTCCAACCCGTCTCAGAGACTTGCTTCGACGCTGATGGGAAGACTCACGCCAATTGGCCGGGGAAATCCTCAACACAAGTTGTAACTCTGCCCATTATTGACTCCCTCCATCCGCGTCCGGAACATCTGCCGCTCGCCATTCCGGCGGATCTGGCTCCGCGACTCACGAAGATCCACGGAGATCCGTTTGTCTGGTGGGTTGGCCAATTCCTCAAGTTCCTCCTCAGACCTCAAGCGTCAACGCAACAGATGCTGGACACGGGGATTAAAAATCTAGGCTTCAAGAATCCGATTGTTGGGTGAGTTTTCCGGATTATGTTCCGGAATTTGAAAAATATTATCTAGAATTATATTCCGGAAGCTGTTTTTCCAGAACATTTTCTCCGGAAATGCTTTTACGGAATTCAAATTTGTTTCCTAAAACCTGTTATTCCGGAAACTGTTTTCCCAGAAATTTTTCTCCGGAAAGAAAATTTTTCCGGATTATTTTACGAATTTGAAATTCCTGATAAGAAATCGTTTTCGAAAACCTGTTATTTCGGAAACAGATTTTTCGGGACTTTTCCGTCGGAAAACTGTTTTTCCGGATTTTTCCTAAATTGAAATTCCTGAACCAGAATTTCTTTTCTAAAACCTGTTATTCCGGAAACTGTTTCTTCCAGAAACTGATTTCCCTGAACTTTTTCTCCAAAAAAAAATTGTCCGGATTTTTCCCTAAATTGAATTTCCGGAACCAGAATTTGTTTTGAAATACTTAAATCTATTCCAAGAAAATTCGCAAAAGTTCAAAATTAAGTGTTTTCCAGATTTTAATTGCATTTCATTTCCGGAAAAGTTCAAAATTTCGGAAAATCTAACATACCAAATATTAATTTTGACAGTGTCCACATCCGACGCACAGATAAAGTCGGCACGGAGGCGGCCTTTCACAGTTTGGACGAATACATGACGGCCGTTGATGAATTCTACGATCAACTCGAGCTGCGACAGCCGGTCGATAAGCGAAGAGTTTATATCGCGTCGGACGATTACAAGGTACCGTTGAATAGATAAGCTCTTAACTCATCATTGAGTGAAATTCTCTTCAAGTGCTTCAAAGAGAGGCATTTGGACGTCTCACTAATTGGGCAATTAGAGGCAATTTCGGGAGGGGAATATTCTAAGAACGACTGTCTCAGATCTCAGACATAATATTGTTGACACATAAAAGGCTTAAATTTTAAAGCTTGTAAATTTTTTGATGTTTTAGAACAAGTTTAGAGAGTTCTAAAATGTTGACTTAAAATAAAATGTGTTACAATAAAAGATTTTTCCAATTTTGCATCAAGGTGATAGGAAAATTTAGAATTTTGGTACTCTTGAAATGTTTTAGTACTTTTTAGTACAGTAAAACAGAATTAACATCAAAAATTGCAATTAAATCGCAATTAAAGGCTTAAATAAGTTAGAAATCATAGATCCTGCAATTAAGCCTTTATAAGTTTTCTATATTCTATTAGTAATTTTTAGAACACCATAAAAATATGAGAAAAATCATAATTTAAGTTTTAGAACAGGACTGAAATGTTCTAAACTTCTAAAAATCGTTTCATTTTTGTTAATTTTTTTCCAATTAAGGAATTTTTTAGTTAAAAATTTGTGATTTAAAAGATTTTGTAATTTTAATACTTCTTTTCGACCGCTCTATTAACTTATAGTACTTCTTTTAAGGAGTACTAAAGATTTTAGTTGTCCTACATATGTTTCTTTAAACTGGTTAATATTGTTTAACTGCTTCTGTTAACTTACTTCAAAAATGCTGAGGTTATTTCGTTTTCGCGATTTTATAATAATTTAGTACGAAATGCGTTTAGTACCAAATGCATTTATTTCGTACATTTTATACAAAACAATATGATCTAGCGACTTAAAAAAAAACTTTACAGAAACACTTGGAGGATTTTAATCAGTTTTAAAGTATTATGTGAGTTCTAAAATGTATCTAAAAAAGTTCATTAAATTAAAAAAAAGGGCTAAACTAAATAAGTACTAAATTAAGTAGTAAAATCATAATTTTTCATTTTCTCCTTGTGTTTAATTATAAACAAGAAACCTAAGTTGGATATTTATTAAAAACTAGTTTAAAAACTCCCAAAGTTCCTCTTTTAAGCATTTAGTACATTTCTAAGCCTTTAATTTTGTTTTAGTACTGCCGTATTTCCCTCATTTTCAAACCTTTTTCAATTTTGTAAAAAACTGTTACAACTCTTAATAATTACTTATTAAACATTGCTCAAAATATTCTTTGCAAAGTTTTAGAACAGAGCTGAAATGTTCTAAACTGGTAAAGTCGACGTCTTTTTGTTTCTTTCATTAAAAGAAAAACTGATTAAGAGTATTTTTATTTTATTTAAAAATCTGTTGAAAAGATTTATGATTTTAGTACTTTTAAAATATTTTAGATGGATTTTAGAACACTTGTATTTCTTTAAACTTGTTAACACACTTTAAATGCTTCTGTAAAGTTACTTTAACATCGCTGAGGTTAAAAATATCGTTTTCGTGATCCTGTGATTTAGTACAAAATATTTTTAAGAAGTTATTTTGTACTAAATATACTTTTTTGTACATTTTGTACTAAATTACAAGATCTAGCCATTTTAAAGTAATTTTTGAGTTCTAAAATGGATCTAAAGTGTTTGAAGAGTATTAAAATGATTCTCCTTGTAAATCTATATTAAATTTCCCTTTCAACTCTGAAATGGTGATTAATAAATGCTCCAGAAATGTTCTAAAAATAAAATCTCATGCCTTTTCTCGAATCGAAACACCCTGAATAATCCATTATCAATTACCTTATCGTTGTATGGAAGCCCGCTACAATCTATAAACAGACCATAAAATACTTTCTCCCCAATAATTGAACATGCGTTTTTATCAAACGCCAAAAAACTATCGCTATATTGGAGATAATGACCAGTTTTTTTTTGTTAACACGCAAAATAATAATCACTTCAATGTATTTTTTAGGTCATCGACGAGGCGCGATCGAATTATCCGCACTACGAAGTGATTGGGGATCCGAATGTCGCCCGAATGGCGGCCGTTTCCTCCCGCTACACGGATTTCTCCCTCAACGGGATCATCCTGGACACCCACTTGCTCTCTCTCTCCGACTATCTCGTTTGCACCTTCAGCTCCCAAGTGTGTCGCGTCGCCTATGAGATCATGCAGACCCTCCATCTCGAGGATGCGACGCCTCGTTTCCGCTCACTGGACGACATCTACTACTACGGCGGCCAGAATGCTCACAATCGACGCGCCGTTTTGCCTCACACGCCGCGAAATAGTCGCGAAATTGTTGTGCAGAAGAACGATCTGATCAGCATAGCGGGAAATCACTGGAATGGCTTCTCCAAAGGGAAGAACACAAGAACAAATCAGGTGGGACTATTTCCCTCCTTCAAAGTGGTTGAGAAAGTCGAAGTGGCCGACTTTCCCACCTACAATCACCTCACGTAGCTCAAGGAGAGACAGAGACACACGATATATATCAGGATAAAAGACATTCCCAGGTGACAGAATTAAATCACAGACTCTGTTAGGCCAAGTATTTCTCAAAGGAGTGAGTTTTTTCTTATTTGTTTGAAAGAGGTTTCTTAGCAGATCTTTCCAGTGACTAGCTGAGGGGAAGGCATGGAAAGTTCCAGTGGAAATTATTCCACAAGAAAAATTTATTGGACTTTCCAGTAAGAACTTCATGAAATGTTCAAATTTGAAAGCTTTCCAGCAGATATTTCCAGAGGAAATTAATGGAAAATTGAAGCTTCCAGTGGAAGTTCATTGGAATTTCCTATGAGAAAGTACATTGGAAGTTCATCTAGTGGAAATTTATTAGACTTTCCATTTTAAAATGCGTGGATAGTTTAAATGGAATTAGAAGTTTCACAGACTCTAAGAATTTCCAGTTGACTTCCAAAAGCTTATGATAAGTTTCAATAGAAGTTTATTTGAAGTTTTTCTAGTAAAAGTTTATTAAACTTTCCAGTTAGAAATCCGTGAAAAACTGAAATGAAAACTCATGTTCCATTGGAAATAATATTGATTTTGTTTACTTTCTTTTAGAAGTTCATGAAAAGTTATCATTTGAAAGATTTCTAACAGATATTTCCAAAAATTAATGGAAATTTGAAGCTTCCAGTGCTTCCAGTGGAAGTGTATTAGAATTTACAATAAAAGTACATTAATAATTCATCTAAATTTTTTGGGACTTTTTTAAACTTCATAGGAAATTGAAATAGAAGTTCATTGAGAATTTCCAGTTAACTTTCAAAAACTTTATGATATGTTTCATTGAATTCAATGGAATTCAAAGTTTTTCTAGTAAAACTTACTGGACTTTCCAGTTTAAAACTTATTGAAAGCTCAAATGTTTCGGTAAAAGTTCGTGGCAATTTTCAGACAACTTTTCCAAGACGTTGAAGTAAAAATTATACAAATTTCTTAAGAAAATTCATAAAAAGTTGGATTGGAAATTTATTGGAACTTTCCAGTTTAAAACTCTTAGAATGTTCAAATGGAAGTTCATTTAAAATTCTAGTGGAAATTTTTAAAAGTTTCCAGCGGAAGTTTTAGCAGAACTTTATTGGACTTTCCAGTTAAAAGTTAATGGAAAGCCCACAACGCAATTTGTTGGAATTTCCAGTGGAAGCTCAAATGAATTCCCAGCCGTCTTTCAGAAGTTCAATAAAAAATTATATAATATATATTTCTTCTGAAAGTTTATGAGCAGTTCCAGTGGAAAGTTATTGGAAGTTTATAAAAATTTCCAATCATATTTCATTATGATTCTCATTGGAAGGTCTTGTAGAAGTTTTACTTAGTGAAAAATCATAATATAAATTTGTAATGGAAGTTTATGGGAAATTCCAGAGCATATTTATTAAACTTTCCAGTGAACGTTTTAGAGGAAATTATTTAGACATTATATTGGAAATTCCATTGGAAGCTCATTATAAATTCCAGTCGACTATCATGGGAAGGTGAAGTAGAAGTTTATTGGAAGTCCTACTTTCCAGTGGTTTTTCCAATAAAAGGTTATTGGAATTTCCAATCGACTTTCATGGAAATTTGAAATGTAGGTTTACTGGAAATTTTAGAGATGCATTTTAACCTCCAGTGGAAATCTATGAGAAGTTGTTCTGAATAAAATTTCCTGAAATTTTCCAGGAAGAAGAATCTTTTGGGAATTTCCAGGAGTTTCTACTGGAAATTTAGATAGACATCCTTTTCATTTAGAAAATTCAACAAAATTTCTACTAGAATTCTCTGGAACTTTTCATGAATTTAACTATAAATTTTAGCATAAATTCCAACGAGATTCTCAGCATGAATATTTTTCAAATAAATAATAATTCACCCTTTGAGTGTTTCACCTTGTCTGCCGCCTGGGGGAGCGCATTTGTGGTAATTTATCAATAAATAAATTAATAATTAGGAGTAAAAGTATTGTTAGATCATCTGTTTTTTATTATTATCATAATATATAGTGATAATTTAATTGAGAAAAAACTGTTTTCTTTCTTTCTATTCCATTTCGAAAAAAAAATCAATCAACAGAAGAAATTTTCATCTTTGATGTCTTCTCAGAGATTAGAAATGAGAAAAAATTGCGAAGAAAAAAACTCAATAGAACTTTAAAGAGAGATCATGTGATTTCTTTAGGGCAATTTTTTCATTAAATTTTGGCTTCAAACAGTCCGAAAACATCACAAATGTTGAGAAAACAAATTCAATTTCTCAAACACAATTTTTTTGGCAAAAATTACAGTACAGAGTCAAATTTTAATGCGCAAAACCAAAAATCAAAAAGTGAAAAATGTCTCAAGAAACTTATTGAAGAAAAAGCTCAAAAAATGTCTTGAGATTTTTTTTCACGCCAAAATTCTAAATCCATATCAAAATAAATTCCACAAGAAAATAAAATCTTTTACTGGGAAATATTTTATCCTCTCAGCGCTTAATTTATCAACCCTGCACTGTAATTGCATTTTTTTTACTAGGAAATAATCCAAAAACTAAGAAATCAAAAGAGTTTTAAAGTCATTTTGAGAATTTTCCATAAAATTTCTTATTTCTAAATTGTTTGCCTCTGAAAAAACATCAAAACACCTTTCAATTTCCTTCTAAATTTTCAGCAAAATATTTTTCTTTTTTCATCTAGTCAAAATATATATATAGAAGTACATTAGCAAAGAGATTAGAAACTCTTTTCTTCTGAGCAGAGAGAAGAAATAATTAAAAAATAAACCCTACAATTTCCCCCAAAAAGAAAAACTGCCCCAAAATTCAAAAAAATGCATCGCGAAATTTGAAAAGAAGAGAAATAACTTACGGCGTGTTTTTTTTTTGTTAAAGACAATTTCTCTCTCTCTCCGGCTCTCTCTCTCTCTTATCTGATGGATGAGAAGAGATTGAGGAGACTCTTGTTCTCCTTCTGGCTGCGCACTTTGCTAAACACATTCCAGAAGCGCAGGGTCTCATCGCCGGCGCCCGTCACGATGGCCTCCCCATCGGGACTCAGCGCGAGATAGAGAACACGATACGAGTGGCCAGTCAACTTGGCTACTTGCGTCAATGACGGATATTTCCACACGAGGATCTGATTCTGTGAGTAACCGTGGGTGGACACCAGCTCCGATGAGTGCTTCGACCACGCCAGGTTGCACACTTGCGATCCTGAAGGAAGAAACAAGCAAGAATAAAAAATCAAAATTCGGGAAATTATTCCGGAAGTTATTTAGAATCAAAATCTATTTCGGAAATTGAGGTAAAAAGTTACAAGATTTGAGAAGGAAGACTGAAAGATTAAAAACAAAAAGATCCGGAACGAGAAAATGGGTTTCAAAGGCATTAAAATAAGTTCCGGACAAACTTTGAAACATAAAAAAAAAATTTGAAAAACAAGAAACGATAAGGGAGGTTTTAAAAGCTTTGAGAAAACATTAAAAACCTTTGAAAATGAAAGTCAGAAACAAATCAGAGAGCAATCTTTAAGAAATAATCAAAATCCGGAATATTATTCCGGAAGTCCTTAAAATGAACAACTATTTGGAAATTGAGGTAAAAATTTTTAAGATTTAGAAGGAAGACTGAAAGGATCAAAAACAAAAAAATCCGGAACGAGAAAATAGGTTTCAAAGGCATTAAAAAAAGTTCCGGAAAAACTTTATAACATATTAAAAAATGAAAAACAAGAAACGATATGTAAGGGAAGTTCTAGAACCTTTGAAAATCAAAATCAGAAAGTCACAAATTAGCAATCTTAAACAAATATTCAAAATTCCGAATATTATTTCGAAAAATATGACAAAAAGTCACAAGATCGAAAAAAAAGACTGAAATGAATAGCAAAAAATCTGGAATTCAATTGAATTTACTAATATTTTTGAAATAAATTCTGGACAAACTTAGAAAACTTTAATCGTAATTTGATCCGGAAGCTAATTAAAAATCAATTTCCGAAATTTGTATTAAATTTTTATAACTTTTCGTAATATATCAAAAAGAATGACTTAAAAACAATCTCCAAAACTGACAATACCGAAAGTTTTCTTATTTTTCCATAAATCCGGAACATTCTTCGAAACATTCAGAAAATCAGAAATTTTGTTCCGGAAACTCTAACCTCTTTTACTATAATTAAACAATTCCTTTCCGGAAAGCCCTAAAAATTTCGGAATCTTATTTCTGAACTGAATAATTCTGGAATTTCAATAGAAAAACCAAAATTAGACAAAAATACTTCCGAAAACCTTTCTAAAGCCTAGTAACCTTTCCGGAAACCAATTTTTCATCCCAAAAAATCCCTGAAATCTTCCTCCAAGTCTCTTTTGCAGCACAAATTCCATTATTCTCGTCAAATTCCAGTAAAATTGCAGTTAGACAAATATTACCTCATTCTAAAAAACTATTTGCTTATCAATTCCCCCACAAATTCGTTCTAATTTTCGCCTTTTCTGCTTACTTCTCTCTCCCTGACCTCTTTTGCACGTAAAATTACCATATATTTCGTGCTAATGAACTCCCCATACGCGATAGACAAACACAATGTCTGACCCAATTCTTCCCGCCAAAAGTATGTGTGTTTGTTTCTCAAATTCAATTCTTATCTCTTTTGTTTCGCGAGTCAACTTCTTCAGAATCAGATGTCATAATTAAATTATGCAAATTCCCAATATAAGAAGGTGAAAGACATTGTCAATTGATGATCTCATCACAAATTATAAATACAATTGCCTTTTTGTCTCTCCGGAAATTCTCTTCTTCATCTTTTTCTTCTCCCCCAAAAAAATATGTTTAAAAAAAGAATTCAAGAGATTCTTGACTCACCCGTGTCGACGCACTGCATTGGTTGTCCGGTGAGGGTGTTCCAGAAGCGGATGCATCGATCAGCAGTTCCGCCGCCACTCGCCAGGAGGCCATGATGATGGGGTGACCAGGCGATGGCCTTCACGGCCGCCATATGCTCCGAATACGACTGAACGGGCGTCAAGGCGTGCTGATTCCACACGTAGAGGCGATTATCGTTGCCTCCGCTCGCCAGATACTGATTATCCGGCGACCACTTGAGTCCACAAACCTCCTGCCGGTGACCCGTGAGTCGACGCTCCGGCACAGCAGAGCCCGTCCGCGTGTCACGCTGCATTATGAGCCTATCGCGACTCCCACTGGACAGAATGTCACCATTCCACGCCA
>CAKKOB020000619.1:10917-42291 GCA_918844115.2 Phlebotomus perniciosus | reverse complement strand
GAAATACTTCTCCGTTACATCAAAGCAACGGAGAGGTTCTGAAGGACAGGGGTAACTCTGTTAGAGTACAATGGACCTTAATGGTCTGAGTGCTCAGGTGTGGGCCTTTCGGTCCACCCTCCCCCCCACAGAATAAGTAAGATAATAAGTAAGTAAGGCATTCATGAATCCCCTAAAATTCCTTGAAATGTCCACGGATGCGAATGTTTTCTTCTTATAATTCCACATTCTCAATGTAACGTCTTGTCAGGAATGATTGAATATGGAATTAATAGAGGAATTTATGCTAATTGAAAAACATAAAGTGCCCTTTGTGAGACATTTTTCTCTTTTTCAGAGAGCTATTCAATATCCAAAGACCTTCATGGATCTCTAGTACTAACCCCATTCAGATAGACACACATTTTGTAATTTATTTACATTTGACATCTTGATAATTTTTTATATCCATCAGTTCCATGGCATCTCACATAGGGAATTAACATTTTGAATTAGCGAAAAAAAAGACGCAAAAGATAATGAGGTATATTCATTCTGATGTGTTTTGAGTCTCTTTTTGAGTTCATTCTTTATATGAAAAAAGAATAATAAGAAGAAAAAAAACACATAAACACTACGCTTCAGATTTCTCTCAACATAACAAACTATTCAAGGACTAGGAAATCTTTTCACGGAACATCTTCCGATTATCGACTCCGATATATTGTCTTGTGTCTTGCTCTCATTTTTTCCCCCATTGTATCATAGATCTTGCTCTTCCTCCATTTCATCATTCTCTATAGTGAGCTGTTGTGTTCTTGTGTGGCTTTGAAAGTCAGAAACCGAAACTGAAAATTATATAATCGACTTGACATTTCCGCGATCAACAATCCAGGCATTAATTCATCTTGACTCAATGTGTGTGACAGTCTCTGTCATTCCGCTTCGACAATTTCCCTTTTTTCTCCCTTCAATCTGCTATCCTAGACATTCTTCACTGCATCTTCTGTACACCCACCATATATAATAGAACGTCTGTTAATCCATATACTATTTACATCTATACAAGGGGCGCTTGACTGGGAAATCTAGGCCAATAACTTTAGCGATTAAGCAGAATATTGAGAAAATATAGAGTTTCAGATGTTCCAGCTGAACGATGGAAGTGATTTCCACTTAAGCATAAACTTCACGTGCGCAACACAAACATTAGAAGTATAAGAGGCAAGGAGAGCGGTTGGGAATTTAGTTCGAGATGGAACTCATCAGAGCTTCCCAGAGTCCTGGGTGATATATTCGCTTTCTCTGAAGAATTACAGATCCTCAGGGGGGGGGGGGTCACTCCCTTTCGTTTAAGAAACTCTCCATCAGATCGATGCAGTGGAGGCGCCGGGAGTGCAGTGGAGACGCCGGGTGTAAATTATTGAAAATAATATCTGAAGGGCTTTTTTAGCGACTTCTCAAAAATTCTAAGTCATTAATGAACTTCCAGTCGAATACCCCTTGACTCTATATATCGCTAACATTACCTAGTCTATCCATCACACACTGCCAACCCCTGATACTGATGTTTCCGCTTTTCTACACACATAATCCCATTACAGAAGCATTGACATTGGCGCTGAATTGTACAACATGGCTGTTGCATATTTTGCCACTGTATCAGTGTTAATGCTGCCAAGTAGCAAAACATGCGATTTTGCGACAATAACAAGGACTACCCTAACATATATTGCATGTGAATTTCACCGCTCATGCATATAGCGTTCACTTGGGTAGGAACAAGAGGAAAAAAAGTGCCTCGAGCTGGGAGACAAGTCCACAATTTTTTTGCACACTTTAAGCCAGCAGCAAAATTTTTACATGGGCAGAAAAGTACCAAGTTTGTGATTATTAGACTGTGAAGACAACACACTAAAGGATGTTTTCATATGCAAATTGATACGCAATCTTGTATGATAGAATTCAGAGTGTAGGGCGACCGAGCCACATGCTTAATCACAACACTATACAATTTGACAAATAATTTCAGGGTATAATAATATCAAGCAATTTATTCTTTTAGAACATCCAAGACATACAAAAAAAGGAAATTATTTTGAACATCTTTTCTTTATGCAAGTTTAGGTAGTTCGCGGTTTCTGATTACACGATCGGAAGCTAAATTGATTTTTATTGCCTTGGAACTCGACGACTAATATACTTAAAAATGACATCCTGTCGTTTGTCTGTGTATCCATTTGTTAATTGACTTCGATGTAAAACGGTTCCAGATAGAGACTTTGGTTCTTCGAGGACCCCCCACCCTTATTTGATATGCAAATTAAAAAAAAACAACTTCCCCAAACAATTCACAGATTCTTATCTTTTCCATCTACAAAAGTTGTTTTTTTCCAATATTGCCGAAATTATTGCTTCTCCTCCCCCATTAAAAAGTCAATAAAAGATAATCAAACAGCAATTATGAGCTACACTGTTCAACACATTTGTATTTTATGCAACCGGAAGGACTTCTTTTCCTGTCCATAAATTTTTATTTTGGCTTTAACTTCTTCATTTTCAAACCACCGTACCAACATACCACGGCGGGAATAGTGTTTTTTTTTGTAGGATAAAATTCCATGAAAACATTTACACTGGAGGCGCATAAGGTCAAGTTCACATTAACCATCTGATGATGGCCAGATGTTCTATGTGTGAATATCGTTTCACATGGCAATGGCTTTAAAGCAAATAGGGGTTGTGTGAAAATATAAGAAAATGTACATATATATTTTTCACATATTTATGCTTTTCTCACAGGCAAACCAAAGAGTGTGACACTTGCAAAGAGATTTTCTCAAGACTTCTGTTGTTGCTCCTTCAAAAGGGTGTGTCTTGTGTATGAAATTAGATACATTATTAATATGAATCTGTCTGCAACAACCCCTCCTGAAATGCTTAATATACAAATGTTGTGCATGTTGTCTCAGCATTATTATCCTTGACATTATCTTCTACACATAATAAATTCAAAAACTTCTTCGTAACATGACTCCAAAAGTCATAAGCTTAACATCATCAGAATTTTCCCTTAATTCCCTCAACACTGTATAAAATTAGGAGAAAATATTCATAATTGACTATATAAGATTGTTAAGCCCCACCGTTAATTATGCCTTAGTTTGGGTGAATTCTCATTCACAAATTTCAAAAAATTCTTTCTCTTTTCTAAATAACTTTAATTTCTGAAAGGCAGGGAATGTGACATCGTGACCCGGAAAAACGGTCCATACACTTTGTATGACTGTGATATTAACATCCGGTAGTTCTAGTGTTAAAGATGATATCCTATACGCAATACTCTGACTCTTAAAAGCAAAGTCACAGAACTCAACTTTTAGATTATTCACATACAAAACACTTTATGTAAGTACCCATTTTCTAGTTTGTGAGAAACTTGGATGATAATAAAGAATTTTACAGCTTAAATTACAATTCACATAAAACATGTTGCCGCAGAGAAGATGAAGAAAAAAAGACGAACAACTACTAGAGGAGAAAAACAGGTTCTTAATAATAATACATCTCTCTTAGTCCGTGCAAGGCACTCCATCGAAAGGGTAATAAGAAAAAAAGATACAAAAGTGACTCTTCTTTGATCAATAAAGAGGATTCATCTGGATTTATGTTCATATAATAAATTCATCCTAAAATCCCAATAGATTATCTCTTAGGCTAAGTAAATTCTTTTTATTGGGTCAATGATATCCCATATTCCCATCCAAGGCCCTAACCTATTCTATCTAACCCATATGGCGATGACAAATCTCATTTGCCCTCTCTTCCCATACATTCTCGATTCACTGGACTTGTGACGAGGAAATTAAAAAAAAAGAAAACGAAAAGAGAGACCGTATCTCTTCCGTCTTTCAGCGGTGAGTGAAATTAGATATCTAGAACCTATTCTAATAACCTAATCTCTTGTGCCTCACCTTCCCGCGTATGGCTTTCTAAGTAGTCAAACACACACACGAAAAAAAAACAAGAAACTTTATGCATAGGAGAAAAAGAGAAAAAAAGACACGAATGGAGTCAACTTCTAGAAAAACCAGTTTTAATGTTTTTCTTTTCATTTTGCTTCACCTTTCGTTTCATTTTCCCTCCCATCCCCACCCATTCTTCATTTCGCTTTTAACTCGCGCTTCTTCTTTTTAACGAAACACACAAACACACATTTAAAGTTAACACACATTAATTCACCGGCACATTAATAGATGGCATTGAAATCGGCGTCAACGTGCTTTCCCGCCCGGCGCGACTGTTATAACAAAATCCAATACCCATGTCTCGGCTAAATGTTATACAATCCACCGGCCAATTAAATTGTCTAGCTACTGTTGTCACCTTTGCTCTTGAAATTTTTGTCCAACATCTGTGTTGTATGTCGCGAAATCATGACGAGATATATATCTGAATTGTTGAGAGTGGAGTCGTAAATCTTTCAAGATTATCTGGGTGGCGCGCGCTATATCCAGCTACTAAACAAATTTTTCAGCTGCAATTAAATTATTTTCAGAGATTTTTTTCCACTGAGATTTTTTTTTGTTATCGCTCTCTCGCGAAAGTAGGTCGTTTGGGGCTTTTATTTTTTCCCATGATAAACCCTCTCATGACAATGAGTTTTCCACCTATTTTTAGTGCTCGCATATGTAAAGGAAAATCACTTTCCACAACACACATAGAAAAATTTCCATTGATTTAGAAGTGGATGAACTCTCGCTGGTCAAGTATCGACACGTGCAAATCTCATACAGTGATAAATGCCTCGTGATTTATAATTTAGCATTTTGCGAGCCAGTGCGTCATTTTGTCCACCCTCTTGTTCTTTTTTCCCTATCTCTACCCACCCAATTGATGCATGAGATGCAGTGAAAAGCTTCGGGATTACAAAATCTCTCGATTCCCTATACAATCGAATGGCTCTCGAAGCCAGCACAGTGTGAATAAAAGCGCAAGAGGAAAATTTATAGGCACTAAATGCCAATATAATTCACCAGAATCTCAAAAGAATAAGTTGCAAATTTATGGGAATGTCTTGTCTGGTTGATTTGCTAAAGAGGCTGTAAAATAAACTTTGTTGGACACTCACCTATTTTGCCATTGGGACTGTAGGGATCGTAGCTGCCCGTCGACATTGGTGATGGATATCCATTAGAGATGTTATTGTAATTATGACTCTGGGAACCTGGGGATGGACTTAGAGGTGGTGCTGAACTGGGTACACTACCCGGACTAGGCGATGACAACCAATCGTCACTATGAAGGCGATAAAAGGAAAAAAATTCTTATCTATTATCTAATATTTCTTTAATTTTTTAAAAGCTTAATATTTTTGGTCAAATTTGTAGAGATCTTTTAGGACAAACTGATTTAATTCTGAATGAAATCGGTTGTTAAATTTTGTAAACTAGAGTAAAAGTTTGTTATTTCGATATATTTTCAAAATTTATTTGAAAAAGTTTGTAAAAACTAAAAATTAATTAAAAAATGGTTATACCGCCAATAACAAAACCAAAAACAAATAATGTTTGTAGATAGTTTGTAAATTCAACAAACAAAAACAAAGTTTTACAAAAATATGTTTACTCAAATTAATTGACAAAAATGTTTGTTAAAATAACAAACTTAAGCAAAACCATTGAATTGAAGACACATTTACAAAACTGTTGATATTTTTGTATCTAATATGACAAATTTTTACAAACATTTTTGAACAAACAATACTAACAAACAACAAATTAATGAATAAACATTCAAAGCAACTGAATTTAATTCAATCACTTGTCCTATAAAAAAACACTTAAACGTCCTTTTAAAAATAGATGCGCAGCAAGAGCTTAAAATTTCTAAATTATTTATCGTGAGAATTTTAACACTTACCCTTCCATGCGGGGTCGTTTCGTTGTGTAGACCACGTGACCGTTGGTTGTTGAACTTGTGGAGGCGGTATCGTGTATTGGCTCTACTTTGACAGCTGTCATAATGGCATCCTCACCCATACTGGCCGAGCTGCTGCCACCCATACCGCCCACCATGACCCCATTGCTACCCCCACCACCCCCACCTGCATCCATCTGACTCAGCACCCCAACAAGCTGCTGCTGTTGGGGCGCACCTGGTGGGGGTGGTACTTGATTGACTAAATTTACACGGTACATTTTGCCTCAATCTCGCTTCAGTTGCCAGCAACTATAACCCCTTCGCGAACTCCACAGTGTCAACGGGGTGGTTGTCGAGGGGGGGAGATGGGAGGGGTTAATTGGGCAAAAAATAAATGAGAAAGAAATGCTCAACAAACGATGCAGTATGGACGTTTCTTCTTGGCCCACAACCTCTGTGTTATGTGGTAATTTTTCTTTGCAATTAGCCCCCTTTTTTCCTCTTCTGTTAATTAGCAAAGAACACTTGGTGCCAATTCTCTCTTTCCACTTGCAACGTAATCACCTAATTTCAAATAGGGATTTGCTGAACTCTCTGAATTTTTCCAATACATGCTGCTTCACCCCTGTTGATCCTTCAGTTGAATATTAATTCTGCAAAAGAAGAAGAGAAAAAATTAAGTTGAGATTGAAAACCATTTAACAAGCTATTTTTTATGCACTTAATGGCTATGACGTAAGGATAGTAATGGAAATGCACCCCATCAATGTCACAGGATGCCTCTTTTTGCCACCCCCTTCGACCACCTCACTCTCCACCCGCTACACACCAGGGCAAAAATGGATCGAACTTGCCAACACCGTCATAAACTAGCTCGCACATGCGCTCCATGAAATTGTAACAGAGAAAAGAGGAAAATTCATTCCTATAAAATGCACCAACACGTTGCAACTTCAACCAAAGAATTTTCCCCAAAGACTAAACATCACAACAAGCCATATCTCTCAGCTTTATCAAAAACCTCCGTGTTCTCAAAAAATGGTGGAAAAAAAAGTATGCCACAGCCATGATCCCCTTCAAGGAGATAAATACAATCGAGTCTCTCTAATCTTGAAACAATTTCGTGACTGAAACACGGTTCCCTGCAACGGGGGCGCCCCCAACCCACATCTGAGCAGAAAATAATAGTCAGAACAAAGGGGGAAATAATTTATGACAAATATGTGTGAAATATAAATTGCTCCGTAACTTTCGTAGTTTTGTTCGATTTAAAAGAGCTTGGCTAGAAATTTATATCCAAGCTTTTTTGATTTTCTCTGAAAAAAAATATGATTTTAGTTAAGAATATTGCAAATGTGCCTGAATTCTAGTTAAATATTTGCGAACATTTCCAGCAAATTTGAATTTTAGAAAACCGTTCGCCCTCCATATTTATTTCCCCCTTGAACCAAATAATTTCGCTAGCGTCATTAGAGGTGGCGCGCTATTCTGATGACGATGTGAAATTTCACCCCATCTAATGACTATGATCCGCTCACCCAAAGCCATGAAAACTTTTAGTCGAACTATAAGCGAGAAGCTAATGGGTATGAGAAGTGAAATGGAGTCTGAAAGTAAAGTGAAATGTTCTGTTACATCTCACACACAATCGCAGGTTGGATGTGTGTATGTGTGTGTGTGGTAAAAGTATGGGGAGCCTGATGAGAAAAGTAGGTCAATGCAGCTGCTGGTGCTGCTGCGCAAGAATCTGGCGACATCGAAATGTTCTTCAGTGTCTTTCCCCAGCACTAGTCTCCCGGTACCGCCATTATATTAACACCCATGGAATGAGGTAAAGGCCGGCGAATAGCACTGGGCCGGGGTCACAGGTCACCACACTATGACATTGGGAGCCACAGACACATGGGAAAAGCGCTTGGGGAAATTTACACAGTCGAAAGTGATCTTGTTTGGGGCAGAAAGGATATCACATCCGAAAACCCAATATTGACGCTCATCGATGCCATTAACAGCCATCGGCATTTTCATTCAATTTCCCTTAGAACAGGCCACGCAAGAGTGGACAAGAGAGCTGTAATATCCCTAAAAGGGTTGAATCCGAAAAGAAAACACAGTTGAGAAAATATTGGCTGAATGGCAATGTACATATAAACGTTTTTCCTCAAACAATAAATCTATGTGTTAAACCCCCATCCCCCCTATCTGGTAAATTGTAGCGCGAAAGGGCAAAATCCAAATGTGTTCTCCTAGGCCTAAAACCCCCATCATTTCCAGCTCACTCATATTTCACGCACCATCCGGACCCACCCTTATCCCATTCACACACACCCCGAGATTCTCCACCAAGGCTCCTTGCGCTCACCCTCTATATCCGTCTCGCTCCTTTTGCCTGGGATGTACCAAATCATCGTGACTCCCCGCCGAGGAGACGAAAGAGTGAAAGAGAGACATCCTAAAGCAAATTTCATAAAGTTCAGCAGCCGCCCCCAAAAATATCCGCCAAAACTGTCTGGCCCCATTCCCCTACCTGTCTGCTATCGATCCACGCACTTTGATACAGGCACATCCAGCACAAAATGCTCCCAAGATTTTCACCCCCCAGTTGATGGATTTACTTTTTCCCGGATTTTCCCATCCGTGCCTTCTCCCCAATTTTCCCCATATTACCTACTCCAAATATACCATCGATTGTTTTCGTCACCGCAATTTTTTGTGCGCGCCTCCCTGCCGAATAACGTATAACACACAAGATGATTTTTCATTTGACAAAGAAGGTCATTCGGTGTCACACTCAAGGATATCCATTGTCTAACAGGATTAATTTAATTCATCAAGCACTGGAGTCGCTGGGTAATTAATTTTAATAAAAATTCCTCAAAATACACCAATTAAAGCGAAAATTATTCAACAAGATTAATCTGACTGGATGGAGTTGTCAGAAACACGTAAGGGTGGAAACAGAAGTCGCTGCAGGCTTGGCTTTGATTGATTAAGTACAGCTCTATATCACATAGATCGTGAATGAAGCATCAAAGTAAGTTTTAAAATGATAACTCTTACTGTGTTATCACATGTAAATCAGTAGATCATTAATGAACACATTAAGGGCTAGATTATGTAGGAAGAGAGCGAAAGAGAGGACTATATGTCGTTTAACAATTTCTTTACAGGCTTCTTATTGGATCATTAGTAAATACTGCTGTTCTCTTCTAACGCATAGAAATATATATATATATAAGAAAGAGATAGAAGAATATCTTAAGTTTATATATCACATTAATTAGCAACTTACATGTGATAACACAGTAAGAGACCGATAAAGTTGATTAAGAACCCCAGAACCGCAACAGTAATAGAATTGTGAAGCTTCACATCCATTGTAATATAAACTTTATTAAAACCACAGAATAGCTAAAAATGAAATCCACATTAAGCTTCGAAACTAAGTTCATAGATAAAGAAATTCTTCACAAACGGTTGGGGTACAGAAACTCTGAAATCCCCTGAATTATATGGATATTATCTGGGATTCTAAACTGTTACACTGGCAATTCATCATCAGCGATATCAAGTTCTAAATTACACAAGTTTTCCACATGCAAGAGATTGAAGCAATTATTGAACTTTGCAAACCCTATCTCTGCGAATCTTGTTCAATAATTTCACGATGGAAAATGTTAGTTTCTTGATATATACTTAACCACTATCTTGTGGGCTACATAAACTAGCGGTTGCATTATTTGCTCTCACCATTGTGACCTTTAGTCGAATATCAAGGACATTAGAAAGTACACAGTGTGGAAGAATTTCACAATTCTGCCATTTTCACATTCAACGAGAGATGCAACTAATGCACTAGAAATAGAGTGTTGCATACAAAGGTCTAAAATAGAATTTTCTTCGTTCTCACCAACACCCAAGTAGTTTCACAATAACGGAATTGTCGCTTTCATTTGAAGTAACACGCTTTGGAATAGAATGCACCTCGGAAAATGCATCACTGTTACTATTACGTAATACAGAGGTGGGTTGATTGTCGACAGTTTCAATTACTAAGCAAGATTGTTTTAAGTACCTATAATTTTAATTTATTGGAAACAGAGAAGACCTTGATGATCAGCCAATTAAATTGTTGGTGCATTTGAAAATCTGCAATTACTGTCAATGTGACAGTTTGACAGATGAAGAATTGTCAATTTGACAGCTGTCAAATTCAAATTAAATTATAACGAAAATCCCAAACGATTTTCATAACAATATTTAAGTAGACAATAAAATACAACTAGCGACTCATCACAATTTTTACCATGGCGAGAGCAGACGCTTAAATATAATCACCATTTATATTCCCTATATGCAGCAATGTATATAAATAGGAGTAATAGGGAATGAAGACACCACGACGATTTGATTATGGCGGCCGGAAGTGTTGTGTTTAGGAATGCATTTAGCTGTGCATACAGCCACAACGATAATTTCCTGCCTTTTTTTCCAACCATTTACAATTAATATGGAGTGAAAGAAATTAAAGGACTTCTCTTTTTTCTTCCTCTCGAGACATTTTTTCAACCAATTATTACGTTGTCCGACAATTCCGTCCCCTTCTCATTCTTCCACTCCGTCCTGAGATATGCTGGACAAGAGAAGGGCAAGAAACTATCGATCGACAACTCGGGGAAAAATATAGATGGATGGGAAAGAAAGGTATAGGAAATGGGTTAGTCTCGTGATCAGTTGACGTCATTGTCTATTCTCTCTCTCTCTCTTGCAGAGCCATCAATAGAGCAACCGGTTGATGGAAGGTTCATTGTTTCACTATTAGTTACCTTCATAGTGTTTCACTATATAGATATGACTTTTCCCATAGCTATAATTATACTTTCTGATAAATGTATACAATTACATGTACATTTTTCTCTTTTACACATTTCACACTCAAATTAATGCAATTTGTCTTCCTTTCACGTCATCCTTTGCAACGCGCGCGTTTCACCCTTCACTCTCCCGCCCAGGAACTGGTCAATGCATGAGAATTATGATGGTAAAGATTTTTTGCAGAAAGATCTTCTCCAGAGAACTTGATATTCGTTTGTAATAGAATGGAAAAGAAAACAGCGAAACACAAAAAAGGTGTGATCACTTTTTTTTTCCTGCTTGTGATCGATGCAGAAAGAAACTCTCAATGTGATCATCAGTAATTAATTTAGCAAAGGGGGTTATTTTATCTGTCGATCAATCATCCTGACGTGAAACGACTGAATTGGCTGAAGAATATGCCCAAGAATCCTCCATCTCCCCGTATTATTGCGATCGCGTCCTTCTATGCGTGGGAGTGCTGGTTCGTACAGATCACCAGTTACTAAATGGCCATGACTGCACATTATACGGTTCGCGATCTTTGATTTCTCTCTCTCTCTCTCTCTTTCTGTTATGTTGAGTTGCAATCTCTCATTTGATTTATCACAGACATACCCATGATGTGACTCCATAACGCTATACATCACTATTATTATTGCCATTATGTCGTGTAATGTAATAATTTGCAGTAAGCACGGTCGCGATTGAGAGAAGAGGCGATCGCGCAGGGCGCATCACTGAACGCTGCGCACCCGGCCCAGTAACTGACCTTGGCGCTATGGCCAATTGATCAACATTGCGCCTTATCAATTTCCATTTATATGTCGGCATAACACTTGATCACACCCACGCCCAACGATCGAGCAACGCTAACTGCGCGGTGCTGCGGCAGCGCCTCATTATGAATTTGATTTAGAGAGAATGCACACCAGAAAATGGCCAGTCGGTTAAATGTCTGACCGCCCACGCAATCATTTCACTTATGCACCCATTCAATTCGCCTCTTTTATTAGCTTCAACAAAATGCATCTCCACCATCATCCAATTCTATGTATTGCATCCACACCAATTCCCCCATCTAACACTTTAATATTGATAGTAAAGTGCAATGGCGTGACTCTTGAGCGCACGAATCAAGGTCACACAGATGAATTTTCAGTGGTAATACTCTTGCAAAAGTCATTTATCACTACCGCAAGTGATACTTCTCCTGACATTACTTTTTATATACACCTCACACTTTCTGCACTCAACATATTTCATCATAATATTAGAACGTGAAAGGTCTTTCATCGGAACATGGCATGTGAAGTTGCCTTCGGAAGGTCAGGGGTATGATAGTGGGCAAATGATATCAGGAATAGATACGAAAGTGATTTTCCTTATTGATAATGGAGTATTTTAAAAAGCTAAGAGACATTTCTAAAACGTTGTCATGAATTGAAATCGGACCCATAGAACCGGAGATGTGATTCGTGTGATTCATATAAATTTTGAAGTTTGGAACCTAATATTTAGGATTCAGCTACACCTGGGCAAAGATTTGATTCAAGTTTTAAGCCAAGCCTTAATTCAAGATCTAGACAAGGCCCTAACTCAGGATTATGGTAAAGCCTTAATCCAAGACCTAGACAAAATCCTTATTCAAGATCTAAGCAAAGCTTCAAATCAAGATCTAGGCAAAGCTTCAATTCAAGATCTAGGCAAAGCCTTAATTCAAGATCTAGACAAGGCCCTAATTCAGGATTAAGGCAAAGCCTTGATTGAGGATCAAACTCAGAATACCAAATCCTTATTTTTTCACTTTATTTCTTTATCTTTATTGGCACAATAGAGCCCAATGTCAGGATTTTAATTAAGATAGAAAATTAGGTCTATCATTCAAAACAAAATAAAATTTATTAAAAAGAATGCTGACAAACAATAGCTAAATCAAATAAAATATTTCATCCCTGAAGTAGGTAATTGCAATTATGCTGTGTCCAGTTTTTTTCCAAGCTTATCCTCGTTCATATCCTTATTGACTTTTATATCCATTCCTTGCCATAAAAATGATAAATCGCACTAAATGTTCTCTCGAGAGACAGTCATAAATATCAACCACAGCCCAGTGATGGTGAGTATTGAAAATGTTTTGGAAATGTGAACGTGAAAATGACACTTTTGTCACAATAAAGAGAGATCCCCTAAAACCACAAGAGACGGAAGATGAGTAAGAACGAAATACGAATAAACCACAAGTCACGATGGTCATTTATTGGATTTAACTTGCTGAGTGATGTATTTCTCTTGTGAGCTACGCAAAAATTTTCCAATATTTTTTTCCTATATTATTTGTCCTCATACCAAACCAAGAACCATCATTTCTTTCCTCACCTCTTGCGTCACCAAAACCATCAAACAAGTTGACATCTCAGTCACTTGGACACAACGTACATTCTGTATTTTCCTCCTCATCCAACAAAAACGTGAGTTTTGTGCAAATCAGCTTTCTTTTATAGAGACAACAAACGACAGAATATATCGTTCTCTTCTATTTTCATTTGTCTCTATACTGTGTTTTTTGCAAGAAACACATCTTATTTGCATATTTAAATTTACCCATATAACATTTCAATTTGCATTGCGTACATCACACTCCATGGCACATCGCCATGAAGGTTTTTGGATATTAGGCGCGTGAGGAAGGTAAGAAACCAATTAGTGAATCAAATTCTAATATGACTTTTGCCGATATTTGCTTGTATTATGAGCAAATTTTCTTGTATATGTACATAAATTCATTAGGCAAACATTCATCGGACATTTATAATGAATGCCACAAACCATTTTCTGGACTTTCGCCAACAAATTGAATTCTAAAATACCGAAAAGGATGACGACCGATTCCTCATACATTGTCTTTATAGCAAAACACTGTTTGGATGCAACACCTAATTTTACTTTTCCCAAAATATATTTTCATCACATCCAAATTCATCTTTTTGGCGACATTTTGACGAAAATTTATTTCATATATTTCCCATAAAATAAACATTCACTTGAAATCGTGTATATAACAAAATATTTCTCCTTATTACGCTATAGTCATTGATGAAATTTTCTTATATACATTTTCGAAATACTTAGCAATGTGATTGAATTTATAGAAAAAATCGTCATACGCAATATCGAAAAAATCAATAAATAAGTAACATTTTCTAAAAGGGAAACTTTTGTAGAGAAAAGGTGTTTGTCGGTTGCAAGTTTCACTATTCTAAATTTCAATTAAATAAAGAATATCAAAAAAAATATTTATACTTCCCACCAACATGAGAGCACAATTGCCCAAGATATGTGTGTGGGAAATGGCTAAAAATAACTTGGTAGACTAAATAGTGCACTGAAGGGTTAATAGTCTACTTGTACAGTTGAATACCACTCTATTAACCTTGATATTGCACTCATGCGAAATAGATTATACTCTTAATTTCATACTGCATTTAATTCACACACGAATGATCAATTCTTTTCACATTGAAACGATCGCAAACCCAGAATTGATTCCTCCACATAAATTGTATCTTATCTTGCATGTGACATTAATGTAAATTACCTCTCTCACAAGTTGAAGTTTGCACAACTTTAGATCAATCTAATCTCTATTTCGCTCGCAGGAAAATCCTGAACCACCCCCGCAGCAGCAGCAGAAGAATAGAGAACTTGGAGAAGGTTAATAAGAGAGGGTGGAGGTGGTGGGAGGGATTCACGAACAGAATGTGCATTTCGTTCTCAAGGGCGCGCGTCCCACCCGAAATAGAATTCTATCCCAGAGGTATTTTCAATTTTCCACGACAACAGTAAATGTTTGCAATTTGCATGCAACAATTCATAAAGCATATTTATCGTGATGAACAGTGAGTGGTGTGACATGGAAAATGTATATGTATGCCAGACGAAAAGGTAAAGAGAACAATGAAAAGGTAATTCAGTTGGAAAATATGTATCCAACATCAATGCCAAAGTGCAACATATCAACCGAAAAATTCTTCATTTTCATTCGTGTAAATCAACGATAAAATTACATCGTCCTAATTTATTAATTCTCCACAGCGATTTTCAACTAAGGAAAAGCGACAAAGCTCTCACCCTCAACCCACCTACAACTAACAAAATGGAAACAAGAGGGTTTGTAGAGCACCAAGAATGCTATTACTGGTGAGGAAAATTTACATTATTTACCCATCCATCTCTCTCTAGTATACGCCCTTAACCATATGGAATTCCCGACTTAATAAATTGCGATCACACAATCCCCACTTTATCGTGCAGAAACTTAACTACTATAAAGTGAACCACTAAACCAATGCACTTTGTGAGAAACAATCAACCATGTGAAGTGCAAACGAGATACTTGGAGGGCAATCAATGAAAATGCAAGTTCAACGCAGTTACGAATATAAAAGACTCATTCACGAAATTGTCCGAAGGAAGTGACCTATCGTAAAAGTAATATTTTTCACTTAATGGTATACTTCGGTCATTAAACACAAACAATTTAACTATAAGTTAAAATTGTAAAACATAAGAGTAAATCCAGCATAATGGTTTTAATTAACATTCTTTTAATCCTTCTGGGGAATTTGTATGCAAAATTTGTTGAATCTGACACAATTTTAAATAATTTCAATTTAACATAACAATAGAGAATTCCATCAAATGGCAACTATTTGTGATAATATCATCCCCGCAATGGCCTCTTGGTTAAATTATTATTCAATGGTACCATTATCAATTGTAAAAACACCGTATTTGTAAATAAAATAATATCAAAACGGGTGACATTGTCATCAAAGCCTCTCCTATACAGTATAAATTTTCATCCATAAAAGCTGGTAACATAAAATAATGGCCCGATATACAAGATGTAGAATCCCATGTAGCATGCAAAATAAACAATGTGCATCTGACAATTTTATCTTATGTTTACACTGTAATTTTGTATTAAACGCCATTGTTTATTTGCATAGAATATCATAAGTATAATGGTGTTGAGTGTTTGGGATTTTGCAGAAGCAAGAAAGTGAAAATTAGGATGCATCTGTATTGGTGGAAAATTTCTACATTATAAGAAAAAAGAGTTTTTTCAGTTCATCCTTCTTATTAAGAGGGCGATATAATCCATGTGAGAGATGCAACGGAATCTCAATCAAGAGCAACATCTCAGAAAACAAAGCGAGTCTTCAGCCTAAAATTAATTCCAAGTAAATATTTACACTTGATGAAACTTCTGTCTTGTATAAACTCAATCCACCCTCAATATTTCCTCACACCAGATGTCTGTGAAAGACTACAATTTTCTTCTATTTTCCTTAACTTTTTCCTTTAATCATTCGCCTCATTTATCTTTCCTACCAACACAGTGTACAATATCTAACGGCATTATCACACGTAAAACTGCCAAACGTATTAATTAATGGGATAGCAAATTTAATTAATTTCCATAATATAACCTACACATTAATTTCGCAAATATTCCGTTGTGACAACAAACTTTCATACTTGCTATAATTCTAACCAAGATTTGTATGCCATTTTATAGCACAATGGCGTCCTTTCACAATGCGTACAGACACAACAAAATCTGTGTAGATTTAAATTAGTAATTGGTGTAGGTTGCACATTTCAATGCGACGATGCGACCCAATAGGAAAGTTGAGCGTGAAATTAACCATTGCCAGAGGTTATCGCACCCTTATTTGTTGATTTCCCTATCGTCCAATGTATGTGTTATATGACATTAAACTACGACCAGATGCAATGTACAGTGCCACAGTATTACAATCATTTGACACATGAGAAAACAAAATTGTCTTGTTTCTCACTCTCTCTCTCTCTGTCTACCATTCGTCTTTGATCGTATATCTTTGCTCGTTTTTCCTATACTCTTTTTTTATAACACACTTCCAAATGCATTTTATGTGTCGACTCTGGCACGCAATGCACTTGACGTGCAATTCAATTTATTATTGTTGTATATTCTATATACAAGATTAAATTGTGTATGTACACACATGAAAGGAAATATTCGACTTTATAAACCAATTCCACTTCGTCATATGGGATATAATTCCATTTGCTGTGTAGAAAGCGAAGGGACATTTAATGTCGTTTTGGCTCTCTCTCTCTCTGGTAATCTTGATTAATTCAATCATGTTGCCACCACAAAATCAGGATTACGGCGGTGAAAACATCACTAAGTCGTTGCCATAATTTGCAGTGTGTGTAAAACTTGCCATAAAGATTTATTTATGGCTCCTCCAACCCAAATGGCAATATTGATTTTTCCGCAGACCCTCTATTCATGAGAAAACCCGCATTTTAATTAAAATACCATATCGCAAATGACCTAATATTATACGCCAAATCATTTGTATACCACCACATTTCGGTGATTCGCGTGAAATTGAACGAAACAAATGGTTATTGCGAGGAATATCTTTCTAAATCTTTTCCAAATGTGCTCTTTCGTGTTGAAAATTCCATCCAATAAATATCCTGTATAAGAGAATTAGGTGGTGAACAAAAAAAAGTAGCATACCACATGCGATGGTGGGATGCATGGTTGAAGGACTATTTTTAACAGTGTATTACCCCCTTTTATTGCCCATTTCAGCACAAGACACGAGAAAATGTTGTGCAACATTTTTCACACTCACCACAAAGAGCAATATAGTATTTACTGCATATATTTGTGCGATAATAACCCCGATGTATATATTTTGTCGGCAAACAAATTTAACATTGAGGCAGTCCCCAATTCATTGCCCCGTTCGCCCTCTCTCATTCATTAGTTTTCTCTCTGGGCTTTTTTATTCTCCTTCATGGATGACCCCTTCACATATTGCAGAAATGCATCATTTTACAATTTTTTTTCTTAAATTTTTTCATCACTAAAATATCTCGTACGCGACTAATTGTCACATATTTTTACACCCATGTGCAAAATGAAACCCCATCACTCAATAAAGCCCGTATATATAAATTTCAATGGTAATCGATAATAAAAACGTGATCACTTCATGGAAATTCCCCACACAAAACCCAAGAGATGATCTTCTACATTTTATTTTTTAGCTACACAGACCTCACGTCATTTCTCTTTGTGAAATGTGAAAGTTTTATGGACCAGCGAGGAAGAGTAAAAAAAGAGGCATTTTTTGCACACCACACACTCAAGAACTATTTCGCGATCAATTGCCATTTAGTCTTGGCATTCATATTATTCATAACATTTTAACATATTGCTACTGAAAAACAATAAAAATTTCCAGTGCATAAAATCATCTTGTAGACATATTGGCAAATATTTGCACTACCTTCACATCATTTTTCTCACCACAAGCCTCAACCTCGCCACTGCGGAGTGTGAAGGAGAAATGGGTACACAGAAAAAGAGTGAAGAGAAAAAAGATATAGGGGAGAGTGGGGAACTAAGACACTAAATTTGTTTTTTGACTTGTAAATGCCTTTATAAAATTATTTTAGCTCATGTCCTGAAAGGTCATGAGTTTTGTTATTTCTCATTCTGTTATTGACCTGGAAGCCAAACGGTTACAGATAGAGATTTCGGGTATTCGGGGGACCCCCCTTTCTTCATTTTTCGGGTATGCCTTTCGGGATATTTCCGAATACCAAACCTTAAAATATTTTAAGACTGTTCAAATTCTTCATTTTCTCAACTTAAACTCCCGAATAGAGCGGTAAGTTAATCCCAATTGGAAGAATACCTACTTCTAGTATCCAAACTACTACTTTCGCCTAATAGTTTTCCATCCCTTAAAATCTGACTATACGAAACTACCCCCGTACAAAATTCTTCAATCTCCCCTATAGTCAAAGAAATGTTGGTGAAATTTTCCTAATGTCCTTGAAGCGCACGGATCAGCCAAAGGAGAAGGAGAAAAAAACTGTGCGAAGTAATGAAAAACGCATAACAAAAGAGACTCGTTCAATGACCTGTCAAGAGTATGTGGTATACAGAGGATTCTCAATATACTTTATGTGTCGCTCCTCTCGTCCCCATCAGTCATTCTCTGTGTCGTTCACCGAATACCCCAACTCATGTATCTACGCGCCTACATTCAGGTTGCGGGGTAAGGTCTCTCCCCTGGTTTATTGGCCAACCCACAGGGGCAGACAATACATAAAATGTGGGGTGGCCAGAGAAATGGAAGAGCCCCCATATATTTATTAATTCCACAATATTGATTTTATGAGTTATTTCTCCCCAATAAAGAGAGACCATGTCTCTCGTCCCGTCGCGTAAATACCCGTCACCCACGCATTTGTACTACTTAACGACCCTGAGAAATTCATCATAACACCACACAGAGTGGTTATATCACCCAAAATTTTATACACATTCTACTTTTTTGCTCATCCAACACTCGAAATTTTGCCAGAAAATGTCTCTTTTCTCGCACTCCTAAACCTCCCCCATTATGTCTTTGTGCCATTTTCATTGCTGTTACAAAAACGCCTCATTTTGTTCAACACCAATCTTGTTCTTTTCCTATTCCTCCAACAGTCATAAAATATCTTTTGGCGGCATATTCTTTGAGATTCTATATATTTTCACTGTTTTGTTCTTAGTGCCGCCCATTGAAATATTAAATGGATTTAAAGAAATTTATGGCTCTTCCAACAAAACACTTTCAAATTTTGCAAAAAATTGGTTAAAAGAAGAACACTAAAATTAATTTGTATCACTCATTATAGTCATGCTAAGCAATAAATTGTGATACAATTTGATTTTGGAAATAATTAAGTGAAACTTTTTTATTTTCAAAGGAGGTTTTTTAAGTTATCTGTTTTTGAATAACTTTAACATCTGTCAAGATGACATTTCTGTATTGCACATAACGCATCGCTTCCGATCAATTTCCATTTGCTTTAGAAAATCTCTATTACCCCACATGGTCATGCGTCCATGACATTTTCTCACAAAACACACACTGACGGGTGAAATTGACACAACTGTGACCAAATAGCCAAATGCACGCTTAATATACTGTGAAAAACAAATGAGCAGCACATAATGCAATTATCAATTGAAAGTAATTCCCTCGACAAACTGCGTGTGTTAACGAAGACCTACCCTACTTGAAACCATGTTAATGGATACTCCTTCGTGTAGCCATGCATTAAAAATAAAAAAGACGAACCACTGCACCACTATCCGTTGTACATAGGGAGTACAATTGAGAAGGGAGAAATATATGTATCACTATACAAAGAGCAATGACAAAAATCAAGTAAATAGTGTGAGAGTTTGTGGTGTTCCTTGCTTCGCTGCTAAAGTAAAGAGTAATTCACTGGACGAAAAATGTACATCTCTCTAAAAGTAAGGTTGTTCACTTAAAATTCCTTTTCTTTGATAATTAATTATTTTTACTAGGAATAAGTTTTAAGTTTAAATCTTGACTAAGCGTAAAGCCAATCTGAAGTTTTCAGACTTAAGCTTTAGGCTAGCCTTAAGTTTGAAGCCAGACTTAAGGCAAGCCTTAAGCTATATGTAGGTAGTTTTAATCATTTAAACCGGTTATAAGTTTAAAGCCAAACTTAAGCTTTAGGCAAGCCTAAAGTTTTAAACCAGACTTAAGTTTTGGGCTTGCCCTAAGTTTCAAGCCAGACTTAAGCTGCAGACTAGCCTTCTGATTGAAACTAGCCTTAAGCTTTAAGCCATTTTAAATACTTTCTAGAGCTCGAAAATTAATTTAGTTTCTGCTCTTTTGAAAGTTCTTTCAAATTTTCCAATTCTTCCTTCCCGCTGTACAAGTTTCCAAGTCACATTCCCTTGACTTAGAGTTTCCTTCTGCCTCGAAAGACATTTTTTTTAGCTTCCCCTCCCACCCCTATAAAGCATCAGAAAAGGCCACCTTTCGCTGGAAAACTTCCAGTTAAATTCTCACTCCCCATGCAAGCTTAACACAGAGCCAAGGCAACAAATGAACGTCTCTCCAATGTGGCGTCGTCTGATCGAAATTGCAAGTGTATGGCACTTTTAGCAATGTATAGCGCATGCATTTATATTTTACTATTTTTGCTGCACTTGCAACCATTGATCCACTCTGGTGCGACAGAGAGCAACATCAGCAACTCTTTCCCTCTGTGGCAATCAGTTAGTGAGTCGCTGGGCCATTATGGCACAAATATCAACGGAGCAATGGCATTGCATGATGCGTTTTCCCGCCCCACTGTGGTGGAAATATGTAGAAGGAAAGGAAAAAAAAAACTTTTCCAACCTCTACACATAGTGCTCTATATAGAACTTTGTACATACATAATCCCCTTTAGTTTGAAAATGAACACCAAAGAGGAAATTCTATGATGTTTATACACAACTGCTGAAAGACATTCTATTGATCCAGATTTTATGCTTTAACGTATCTAAATAGACCTTTTATCAGTCACCATAAAACCCATAAAACCAGTCGATGAGAGATCTAAATCTATGCTGGATATTAATGAATTCTTAATGTAAATTCAGGTTAATAGAGTTGAAGCAACTACACTATTTGTCATAGAGGTATATAAAAACTTATAAAACATGCATAAACTGCATAACAATTAATCTACCCTCATTGGAGTCACGACAGAAAACCAGAAAGAAAATAATAATAAAATAAGATTGTTATGAAGTTCAGTTTGCAATTCATATGAAGGTTGACGAGTGTCTCAAGTAACTCCTGCTAGGAAGGGTCGTGATGGAATGTAGACAACCTCAGACGAAAATTCCTTTAATTTAACTCAACTCCACATGACTTCCGGATATGAAGAAACTGACTAAAAACTCAAACAGATCCGTTTCATTAGTTATAGGGGAAAAATAAAGTTAATTAAAAAAACATATTTCTATCCAAATTACGAAATAATTCGAACTCGTGTCTAGAGGACAAATTATTCTGCAAATTCTCTCTTCACGAAATGTTCTCTCAAATAATTGAATTTAGAAACAATGTCGTTAACAAAAGGGAAATTTATTTTAGTTCTGAAAAGTGTAATGAGTTTCCTGTGAGGCCACACAAAAAAGTCAATATTGAGAAAGTTGGCAAAAGTAAGTTTTTCCCACTTTGCTAACAATTCAGAGCAGTATTTGCGTCAAGAAGTCATCCATCGTTTTTGGGGTGGAAGGAAAAAAAGTCTCGTTGGGCGACTTTGAGTCTAATATCAAATAGACCGAGAGTTGCAGACCATTCACGTTTTTTGGATATTTGTCAAAATTTTCCCCCCTTCCTGGCCGTGAGCCAACTTGTTACCCTGGCAGCGATTCTTCGCCCAAATTTAGTACAAAACCCCCCTCAGCAGTGTTTGCGCCTAAACTAAAATATACTAGGTCGTCATAGAGAGTTCAATAGGCAAACTTATATATGTAATCGCCGAGACAATCAACTGTCAAGAGGTCTATAATCTCGAATCCTTAGCAAATATATAAAATGTTCTAATAATAGACACATTTTCTCTTTTATCCATAATCACCCAACAGTGAGACGTTATATCTTATTTTTATTTTCACTGAATGTCACACAGCGCCGTTTGCATCATAGCCATCAACACACAATCATACAATAAATGAAAATATGTAGGTCAGCGTCCGAACTGACGACAATCTTTTTTTTCTGCTTCTTCTCTCTTCAACATTTGCTACACACGTTTTCGATGAGATAAAAAAAAAATAACATCACACACCACATCAACATTGGAAGTCTCTCCTATGAATTTTCTGATAAGGCGCAATAAAGCGTGTACAGCACTCTTTCGCCCAACACTGCCACACGAACTCCCCTAATTGTACGCATTGTAACGAGCTTTCGTTCCAAAAACAAGAAAAAAAAAACGTGTGTGTTATCAATGCTAAGGAATTACTCATTAGTAATTAACAAGCGTGACTCTGATATATTTTTAGAACATCTCACACACTTTGGGAAAACTTCATTCATTTTCACTGCGAGAGATTTGCCAGTGTCTGGTCTTTAATGCTCGACCATGCTAAAGAGAGATTAGAGGCACAACATAATGATATAATGCCATCCATTATGTATGTAATGAATAGTTCATTGTTCTCTCGCAACTAAACTCAATTCTCATCACCTTCAATTTTCAGTCGTGGAATGTGGATTAAATAATTCTCTTGTTTTGAATACATACAATTTCCTTCTCAAACATTATCTCAACTGATCTCCCAAAACAGAAAAAAAACAACCAAACTCAACCCTTCGAATTAAGAATATTTCATGTCTCATGTCCGTCTTCAGAGCCTAATTAGACATTTCCTGAACTTTAGAAAGACATTTTCGAAAATATATGTATGCTCAGTATCATTGAGTCATGCAAAGAGCGAACTTTTATGTTTTTGTATGTCAAAAGAATTTTTCTTTATATTTCTCTCCCTGAAACCCCACTATAAAACTTGAAAGCCTAGAAAATTTATTTAAATTTTGACTTATGAAATATCTGGCGCCTATTTTTACAAAAGATCACAAATAAATCCCAATAAATTAATCATGGCAATGAAGATCAGAGTCTTCGTCTTTTAGTGTTAGTGAAAATTCCAAAAATAAAATAAGAACCTACGCTCATTTTTTATAGGTCTTTTGCACAACATTTTGCTTCTCATCACAAACACCTTTTACCATAAGAGATTTTATGAGCAGAAATTGTGTACACTTGAATGGTAGCACGTTAGCATCTTTAATAGTGCTAAACGATATAACTTAAGTTAGCTTTTTAAGCATTCAAGGGATAGATCAGGTGTTTTGGAAAATTTAGATAAATTTGAATAAATTTCAACAGCTTTACCAATTGGTTTCGTTACCTCACGATGTATCATATTTGACACATAAATGTTTTATTCCATTTTCCCAAACATTCACTAACGTAGGATTTTCTTAAATTATTTTTCTGGCCACTTTCTAGCTTAAAATCCATCTGAAAAACCAGACAGAACCACTCAAAATTCTTGCATGAAGTTAAGTGTTGAGCTTAAGCTTTGAGTTTCAGGTACTTTCATACAAAATATAGAAGTGCTGGAAGAAGTTTTACACCTTTTCAACCATAATCCTCTATGTCTTTTATCCTTTTTTGCATCTCTCAGATGCTCCCGGAGATTGTTTGAAGATTGCTTTTAAAAATGGCAAGACATAAATTTTCAGTTGTGAAATAATATACAAGTCCGTAAATATTTTTCCGCTTCCACTAAAACCTATTGACAGGTGGCAAGTAAAGTGCAATAAATAAAAGTTATAAACCGCCAAAAATCTATCCCTGAAGAAGCCTTTGAATGCATCTGCCATTAGTTTTTGGCACATTCATTTTAACCAGAAGCATTGTCTATTGTACGAGAGTGGAACTTGGCATCTGCATATAATAAATTTTGATTATAAAATATTGCACACATTTCTAAGACATTCTACAACACGCCCTCTCCCCAATAGACATAGGACACTCTTTGGTGTTCCATCTGCCACCAACCTGCACCTTTTTCCCTGGAATCAATTTCAAAAGTTGACTAATTGTTTTAACACCTGCATAAAATACAACCCATAAGAGATGGCTGAAACTCAAGGTTACCACCATCATCTTCAATGTAAAATACTCCATGTCGGATAGATGATAAATCGCGCCATTTTCAACGTTGAGAAACCCAAGGTGAAAAAAAATCTGACAGTACAACCAGCACTTTTTATTGTTTTACACGGGTTTTTTTTTCTCGAACTGCCTATAGTTAGTTCTCTCTATCAAATTTACATTATCATTGTGTCACTGTAATAACTCTCTTTTTATGCCTTTCCACCTCTTATGTGCACGAAATAGGCAGGAAGAAGTTCAAGGCTGGTCAAATCAATTTTTTTTCCCTCATATACCTATTAATGCCCAACACTCCTCTTTATCTATTACACATTGTAATTCTACTAAACATTAACTTAACAAAATTGTCCTACACTCTTATGCGCCAAAAGTGGAATATTGATGAAATGCGAGGGTTTCGACAATTCACTTCAATTGTGTCATGTCTTTATTTGAATAACTTCTGGGTTTTTTATCTTCAAACTTTTTTTTAATGATTTGTGACAAGTAGACTTTATGGGTTTCCTTGCCAGCATAAATTTGAACAATTCCACTCTTTTATTTCTTATGTTTACGATTAATTAAAACAAAATCACAACACAATTCTCCCAGACATTCCAAATTTGAAAATTCAACACCCAATTAGCAAAAGCCCAGAAAAATTACAATTCAAAGTAGTTTTTTCTCCGCAATGAAAAATCAATTTTTCGTTGACACTTTTTGATAGAGAATTAAATTGACAAGTAAATCAGAACTTATGAATCTCAATTGACTGGTAAAATTGGATTGATTGTTTAAAAAGTGTCAGTGCGATAAAAAATGTAGAACATGAACCACAATCAACTCATATATTTCTTTTTACTCAATCTCCTTATAAACTAGACACATGGTTTTTGCAATAATCCCAATAACATGCACAAAAACTCACTGACTCAATTAATCGATTTATCCGCTCCCAAAGGAAGGAATAAAATATCACAACGATAGAATAGACGCTATAAAAAAACAATAAAATTCGTCTTGCTACGCATTGAGACACTCAATGAATTACTCTTTGAATATTTTTGCAAAGATTTTCCATTGGAAGTATATAACACCTCTATAGTCTTTTGATTTTATAAAAAGATATTGATTAATTATTTTACGCCTACGTTCAGACATTCATAGATTCTTCCGAGAGACGTCATTATGCATGGAAATAAGAAGTACTTGAACATTTCCTTATTTACACATACTCTGGAGAACTCTATGATTCTAAGCCTCAGAATAAGAAAAAAAAATCAGTTCGTCACGAGACTTGATTATTCTTGAATTTAAGAATGATTTCTAACTTTGAGTAAAAAACTTTCTGTCAAAAAAAAAACGTTCTCACAGTTCTTTTATAAAGTATTCGGATTAAGAAGAATAGATATTCCTATACATAGAATAAAACCAATCAAGGGCAATCAAGGTCACCCTAATTATCCATGGATAATCAATTATTAATTCAAAATAATTTGATACTAAAACTCTCAGTGAGATATTCCTTTGAGCTCACCCTGTTAAGATATTCGGTAGGAAAGAGCTTCTCATATGACTTGAATAGCAAATAGAAAAGTTAAATAAAATTGTGTGCACTATAGAAAATGACTCTTGTGACGGAGTTTCAACGACAATAACCTTGAAAATTGACGAGTTGCAAGAGACAGTGATATTTTACAACATATTCCCCATCAGTTTCCCTGTTGATGGGCAAAGAATTTGCACACTCACCATCACTGAGAGAAACAATTTCTTGATATATTATCAACCAAGGGCTTTATTTAACCCAGAAAATGGTAATTTAGACAGACTATTTGCTTATTTAAAGCATAGACAAATGAGTGGTGAATGTGGGGAAACTTATATCAAATTAGTGGTGAATTTAAATCTATTCTGGACTGCCAATCTATTGAAATAATGTCTTTGCTATAAGGATTTTGCACCAAATTGTAAAATTAAACAGTTTTTTTTATAAGTTCAACTAAACTTTTGGCAAATATGAAGTGACTTTAGAAGTCATCTGGATTCTTTATCCATTTTTACTTTCTTTCAGTGATCATTTCTCATTTCTACATCTCTTTCAACCCAATGCACATTCACTGTCACCTCGATGAGTTTTATACCCAGAAAGTGTTCAAAATTTACTTGCCATGCTGTTACCTTAAAATACACATCATTTATTTTTCGTCTATTTTCAAGTCTCTTTCCCAATCCATCCGTCAAACGACTGTGTGCGAATGTTAAATGTGTTTATTTTGCATCATCGCGTCTTGCCACCCAATTGAAAGAAGTAAAATGTGAGAGAGTTAACAAGAAGTGGAATACGAGAATATAACCAAAGGAGTGAGAGAAAAAAAAGAGTTGAACATTCAAAAGAGACTTTGAGAGAGAGAGAGAGAAAAAAATTTCTAGCAAAGTCAAGTTAAAGTTTTAAAGGCAAAACAACCAACAGATCTCAACACAAAACGCGATTTCGCACAAATCCAACAACACATCGCGCATTAATACTAGAGAAGTAAAAGAGAATGGGCTGGTGAAAAAAAAAGAATTGATGGTATTGAATACAATTTAATATTTTCGCTCTATGACACTCAAAACCACAAGAAGTCAATGTCCTGATTAAAAACGTCGCGTTTGCTTAAAATTTTTTCACAAATATTTGTGCAACTGATTGAAAGTTACAGACTGGAAATAAATGACATGGAATTGTACTGAAAAATTTTCTACCAAATGGTTAGGGATCTGTCTATTCAAATATCTCTCTTTTATATTATCCAATTAATGATGAGGCATCTTTTTTCCCTCAACTCTCTTGTTACGTGTCTTTTTTTTTCTTTCTTATGCAAATACTCCAAGAGGATGTCTGGAGAGGAAAAAAAGCATATTTCACTTTGAGATTAATAGACTTCTCTCTGTGTGAATTTCAATGCACAAAAAGATGATTAATCTTTATTTCTCTCCACGCAACGTGGCTAAAGCTCTTTCTTGCTGGTGAGGAGTCACATTGGTATGGCAGGGATATGGCATATCCTGAATATGAAAACAGGAATATGACTTTTATTCATAGTTTATGGCATTTGATTCTTCCCAGAATTTATTGCTAAATACCAGGAAGAATCGTGGAATTGAAAAGGCATATTTTTCTGAGAAAAAAGAGTTTAAGAATTGCATAGCAAAGTTTAACAGGGACCCAAGTCTTGAAATATTTGTATGAGTACACAAAATTTATGTGTGAGGTGAACATAAGTTATGGGTTTCCAACTCGAGAATATCCTGGAATTTGTGAGAGGAAGCACTGGAAATTTCCTGAGTCAATACATCTAGAAATTCTGGGCAGAAGGGCTAGAATTTTAACTAATAACGTGATCAGAAAGTTTTGTGTGACCACACAAAATTTCCACTCGAATATTCGAGTGGACATTTCAAAACTTGCAGCCCAGAATTCTCTTATACAAGGAATGCAATCAATTTTCGCCTCTAAAAGGGATAAGAAATCCATAAAATAAATGATGTAAGAACGAAGATATACCATCAAACTTCTCAACTGTTGGCAATTTGTAATCCTAAATTACCCAAAAAATAATCTTCCATATTCTAAATCACGTGCAAAGTATTCAAAGTGTCTGCCATCGTTTCCTTCATACATCAGGCTTAATATTTTAAAATAATCTTTTATGACTCAACTTCTCCACGAAAATAGCGTTTTTGTGGTTTTGGCGATGCGAGAGGCGCAATAAAGAAGAATCTGCAAACACCTGTAGCATCGCAACTCTGTAATGTCTTTTAAGCCAAGATCCTATAAGGTGTTGAAATGGTAATAACGATAATTTCGTTAAAATGTTTGTGTTTGAACTTTTTCGAATTGTCATCATCATTATTCTCAATCACCATTTTACCATCAACACACCAGCGTACCGGCAAAATAATTTCAAATTTATGGTCCAGTGGAGCAAGAAGCGATTTGTACTTGGAAATACAAATTTTCCTCGTCACATACTCGTTTTTTTTCTCCTCCATTCAATTTTATCATGTTTTATTTCTCATTTTTTTTTCTCTTTTTCCTCTTATAGTTTGTTGCATTGAATGGGTGTCAATGTTAATGCAGCGTCTGGGAGAATTTCTTCTCCGAAAATTATATATTGGATGGGAAAAGAAGATGAGGTGACTTTGGGATAATTCCAAATGAAAATCCAATTCATGGTGGAAAATTATTAGAACTCTTCGTTCGTAACTGAGAAATTCTAGTGTCTCTCTCATCCATAGAGGTAAAATCCAATTACATCGCCATAAAATGATGATCACGGTGCAAAGAAGTTTAATATAAAATGGATAAAGATGAAATATTGAGAGAGAGAAGGAATATGGCTTAAAAGTCGGGAGTAAATCATTGTGAAAGAAACAAACCAGTTTGGGTGTTATTTTTTTTACTCTCCACCACCTTCATCATCTTCAGTGGAGAGAAAGAGCGCATTTTGATTCACCCAACAGTGTCCATCATCATCGTCCATGACCGAAATAACAATATTCGAGGTCTCTCTTGGAGTCTTAATTGGATTAATGGAATCGTCTTTTTTTTTTCGGGTAAATAAAATGAATATTTCTCTGACTTTTTGCATATGAATTAATGTAATAATAAATTACTCACCATTTAATGTCATTAGCATACATAAAATGTTATCCATATATATATTTTTCAGCCGACACAACACTTTTTCTTTTTCAACTTGGCTTACACAGTGAATTCCTCGAGTGTCGATTCACTTCTTTTTGTTTTCAACACTGATATGATTGCACAACAGTATGATCCTCCTTTTTTCACACACGAAACAGAAAAAAGTCAAAGTCTCTTGGACAGTTTTTTTTTTCTTTACAACACTTTACACACTATACAATTACAATGACTTACAAGTAGAGTTAATTTCTCACCTCTTATTCTACGCAATTGGAAACATAAATATTATAACTCTCAAGTGAATTGTCTTCTCTTTTTTCGCGATTCTTGTAAATATTGCACTTCCACTAAAATGTCACTGGCGTGGAATTAAATGGAACTCTCAATAAAGTTTTTTTTTCTTTTCTTTAAATTTCTCTATAGAGTTCGTTTTGAGTGCTACAGCACGTGATTGCGATTTGACGACAAATAGAACACTGTTGGTCAATGGAGCGCACTAGGAGTTGTTCCACTGGGTTTTGAGAGTCTGCAAGAGAGAGAGAGAAAAGGAAAATGATAAGAAAAACCAATCAGTAAGAAATTATGTTTTGTTAATTCAATAACTAAGACACTCTTTTCTCCTTCAACCAACTGAATTGAATTGACCCAATAAAAGTGTGATTGCAAAGACACTTTGTGTGATGCCACTCGATGTTGTATCGGGGGGCAAGGGGAGGGGAAGTTAGACTGGTAATAGTGTATAGTTTTTCTTTGGGAAATTTTCAATAAAATTTTAAGAAATAAAGAAGTTAAAAATAAAAAGTATTTTAACATTGAATGAAAACTGCTTATGCTGTCTAAAACTGTGATGAATGTTCGGCATGGCCACGAAACCCACAATTGGAAAATGCATCCTCGGGAGGGATGTTCAACAGTGAACATAGCAAAACAACCCTGAGGATTTGTGTGGGAGAAACATGGACTGTGAGAGTGTTCTCTTTGCTTTCACTCTGTGGGATCCCCTCTGGCCTATTTTATTTTCCATTGCACTCCTTGAGATTTATAATTCACTTAAGGACGAAACACCCCCTGCGTCGTCACTCGAAATCCCAATTGCATTCTGGAGTTTTCTCTTCTGCCCACTCGATGGTGGTTCGTGCCAGAATGTTGTTGAAAAATCTCCCCTTTAATGGAAATCCCATTCATTTTCAGAACATGAGAGAGATTTTGAGTGAAATATTGATAAAATAAAAGGGGACGAGGATGGCCATTAATAAGTTAAATAAATCTAATAATTGATTACAACTCTTATTGGGCATAAAAACTGAATACAAATTCAAAATTTTGCTCCAATATCTACGGTTTTCAAATCCCACGATTTATATTGGCAATGCATCGTGGTTTTGCATAATCTCCAAAGATAACACCGTGCAGGAAATTTTGTAAAACCCCAAGAATAATTGCATCTGTTGCTTCATGTGGCCTCAAACTACTTCAATCCCATTTAATTTGAGACCATAAAAACTCAAATGGAATTAGTCCAATTATAGAATTTTCCAGCAAATTACCAACTTGAAGACCAAACAAACAGTCCAATTTGAAATGAGCTTGTCTTCTCCAGCCAAACTATTAAACACTATAATTTCAACTCATCACATTTTTCCCATTGGTTGTGGATTTTATTAATTTCTTTACTGCTTACTCTTCAAGTACATTTTCTCCTCCTTCGTGTCATGGTTGATTTTTCATCGCAATGTTTATACCCATTAATTCCATCTCAATGTTACATCGCAAAATTAAAAGAGTGTATCCATGAAGTATCACTTCGTGATTTTTCATCCTGTTTCTGAAATTCTCTTCTCATGCTTGTCGGACTTTTTTTTCACTTTACTCTCCGTAAGTGACGAGATTTGTTCTCCCTCTGTATTGTTCTCATTACACGCAATACAGAAAGAAAATGAAAATGAACGGCAGAAAAAAGTACACGATAAGCCTCTTGCATGTCCTATAGAACTTATAGAAAGCTGTGATTCTTTTGTGGTCAATTCGGATTGAAATTATTTCAAGCTATATGTATATAGGTTGGTAGGGACTAAAATTAGTTAATCTTTGAATGATATAAAGGTTGACTGTAACATATTAAAATTTGAAAAGCATCCGTCCCATAAAGGAAAATTTATTCAAAAAACCAAAAATCGGCTCTTTCAAAATGGCGGATGAGAAGATGGAGACAAGATATGACGTCGCTATTCTTTAGCATTCTATCAAACCGTTCGGACTTTTGAACTTTCAAACCTTTCGGACTTTTGAACTTTGAACCGTTCTAACTTTTGAAC
>CAKKOB020000619.1:0-10817 GCA_918844115.2 Phlebotomus perniciosus | reverse complement strand
TATACTGAGAAAAAGAGCAGCATCAACAAAACTTGAGCGGTTGTGTATAGCAGAGATTTTTTTTTATACGATACACATAAATACAAACAAGCCAACATATTGCCGAGACCTACTTTTTCGGACTTTGTGAAGTATAACGTATATATACGTTACACTACTCTGACCAGTGCCTATAGAAAAGCAACGAAATTCACAAAACGCACGTCTACGTGGATTTCTTTCTCCAGGGCTAATACATTTTTTAGAGTTGGCCATTCCCAGAATGCCTGCTATTGTGTGTTAAGTCACTAAAATAAACCTAGCGTATAGGCGCTGCTCGAATTAGGGTCCTAACATTCCAAAAGTCTGTCTGAAGTCAGTCCGTCATTTTGAAAGACCCAATAATATTGTTTCCTGAGTAACTCTGTACCTCCTGTTCTTTCTCTACGTTATCAAACAACCGTTCTTCAAAGTAAGATCTCATAAAAACCAATAACACTTCGGAACATTATAAGTTCATTCAACCATCACTAGTGGCGCTTCAATCGAAAGGACTCTTACCAATTCCTATACGAATCTGGTAATATGCCTGGGATTCCAAATACGATCCCACTTCGATCCTACTTTTCAAACAAGTTTCAATTGAAATTCAAAACGCATTACATTGCGTGTTGACTCCCGGGAATCCCAGCTCACCTAAGTTAAACTACGCATTCACTTATCTCTTACATATATTTTGAGAATAAAAAGTAAGACAATTTCGCAAGAAAAGTGTTCCATATCGCCATCTCTCGAATACAGACACAACAATCTATAACTTTTTTTAGGAATTTCAAATCAGTTCCACTCTGAGATTTTATGGCAAATAAAACTCTCTCGTCAGAAGAGAAGAAATAGAACGCATAGGTATTGAAAGTAAAAATTCTTTACCTACCAATCTCATTGCTTTATATTGCGAACAATTAAATGTTACTAGTTGACATTATTTTGACAATTCAACAATCGCGAGTTGCTTTTTATTGAGAAAACACTTTATGGATTGTCTCTCGGAAATTGCCTTTATTTTACGCCACCCAGAAGCACGTGAAAGTATTTTTCCCCCCAAGTGGGCACGCTGCAAATGAAAATTAAAAGGAGACGACAATCGTGACGGGGCCAGAGCATGAAAATGGTCAGAAATTGTGAGGAAGTCCGTTATATTCGAAAGTCTCGTGAGAGTTCCGGTAACAGTAATTTGACCAAAATTGTGAGTCATTTTCAACTCAAAAATTACCACAAGAACAATTTTTGTTTATACTCTCTTCTAATGTTTTTTTTTCCTTCTTCTTCTTCTTATTTTCAGTAATAATTTTGCACCCAAGATCATCCACCACAATCCAAAACGGATGAGCGTCGCGTTTTTCTTTTTGATCATGTCAGATCGAGGAACTTCTCTTTTCTCTATCTCCATCGGGGCACATTTGCATATCACAACGGGAGAAAATATATACATCCACGAACGAGGGTATGTAAATACAGTGTATGAGAATTCTTTATACTCATGGTATTGAACTAAATTCAAATGTGTGAGATGTGTTCACGTAAGTTTAGGCGGCACAGGGAAAACTTTAAAATTACAAAATGCCGAAAGACGAGAAGTCGCATTTGTTAGACACTTTTTGCTTGTTGGTGTTAGACTCGCTGCCTGTGAATGCCGCACCGAATAGAAAATTCATGTTGGACAGAGACGCTTGCTTTTAATATGTCCGTGTGTTATGCAACCATGTTGCAAGGGAGGACAGTCACCAGAAACCGAATTGATTTTCCGTTTTTTTACCGCGGGAGAAATGACCTAACCATTAAATTTAATTAGGGAGAAATTCGAATGGTTGCCGAAATGTCTAACCCAGTTGGGGTACCCCAGACTCGAAAACAAAAGAGCGCAAAACAATGGTTAATTGAAATATATCTATAAAGCCCAACTAACCACACAATTGGACAATTCTTCAATAGCTTATGTCTATCATTGATAGAAAATTTGAATAAAAATATATAAATTCGTTTAGTGTGAAGTTGAATCACTCACCAAAAGTCTATAGAGCACAAAATTGATTGCCAATCGATAGTTTATCATCCAACCAAACCTCATTCACCAACACAGTATCAACACATTTCACCACTATTTTTATGTTCTATGTGGCTTTGCAATTGTGTATGCGCGATGCTATAGTCTCTAGCCGAATAAAATCCCTCCTCGGCCGAGAATATGTTTTCCCGGTGTTTTTCTCCACACTTTTCCAAGTTCTTCTCTTTATAATATAATGCGGTATATAATGACTTAACACTCGAAATTTTACTTCTTAGACACTTTTGATGAAATTAAACTCCCTTCTCACGGTTAATTTTGCCACTTATGAAACACAGAAAGACACATTTTTATCCGCAACACAGGGGGGTTTTGGGTGAAAATGTTATACAGAGTATATGTATATAGAAAATAATGTGACGAGATTGTGAAGAGAGTGTTTTTTATTATTCTTTATTCCAAGTGCTGGAATTAAATGTCCAAATATCAAATTTGGCTCACACAACAGTGTAGAAAATGTGAGAGAGAAACACCTTTTCACTATGGGTTGTATTTTTAGTCACACGACCGAACTGCTCTGAGGATTTCGAGAAACTGCCCGACCAACACACGATCACACCGCGAGACGGTTGTTTGAATGAAACAAGACGAACTGCACAATGAATGGAGTAGAAAGTGATGGCGAATAAGCCAGTGGTGTTGGTACATTAAATCGTCACAATTAATTCCACTGCACGCCACTGTTCACGAGTGGTCTTAGCAGTCCATCGCACTCACACACGCTGCTCACTTCATAGCCATTTCACCGTGCTCTTCACTCAATTCACCATTTCATTCCAATGCAATACACAGGGTTTCCCATCTTTTTTTTCCAACAACCTCTCTCTCATCCACTCTTACACACTCATGCCGTCTTCTTTCTCCACACATTTTCCTCTTTTCTGTATGTGCAGTGCATTTTTTAAGAGGTTACAGCAGCAGAAAAAAACTCTGTGTGATATTTCTATATCCACCGCCATGCAATTTTAAAGCACACACTGGAAAAGAGCTCTAACATCCAAACGAATCCGGGGTAGTGTCTCCACTCTGTGGTTATATTATAGCCCTATATCGCTAAAGATTCAGAGATACCCACATAGCCATATAGTTTAGCAATTATAGCGATACTCCTTAGCGAATCGACCACTCCAAGTGACACTAATACGCAGAAATGTCTGCCAAAGTTAGCGAAAGGATTAATTCTGAAATTCTGATATATCGGACATTTTAGACATATCTAAAAGATTTAAATATTTCACTTTGAAACTTGCGATGTAATCATCGATTGATAGGTATGTATTTCCCATACTAGTACTAGTACTATATACAGTACGCACAAATAAATTATTATGCATTTCTACGCCTGTCATATTCAACCGGGTTGGCAAGAAGGGAAAAAATCCAAAGAAAATTAAAGAGAAAAAAAATAAAGAATGAGAATAATTTTTTGCATTAGTGTGCTGAGTATTTTATGGTATCACACTCATAAAAATAGGCGCGAATGAGACAAGAATAAATGCTAATAATTCCTCAAAAAATTTGCAATTCAAAAATTTTTAGTCACCAGAAAAGAGCCAGAGGTTTCATATACGCAAACAAAGCAAAATATCGAAAATGGAAGAAAGAGTCAAAGAAAAGGTATTAAAAAAAGAAATATATCAGTCATATACAGCAAAGTATACAGAGTAAGAGGAATCAATGCATATTTCCATTGTCTCTGTTTTTTCAACTCTTCTTCTCCCTGAATTGTGTCTTAAGACTGCATCTTTAACTTGCTGATAATACAAAAATAATGATACATTTTCAGTAAATAGAAAGAGAGAAAGAAGACACAGTAATTTGGAAAAAAAAGACGTTCCCGCCCTCCAATTCTTCTATGGGGAGAATGGATGGGTGGAAGAGCCGAAGAAACAGAAGGAAAAGAAAGACTCCAACGCACAGGACCATGACCTTACCCAAAAGAGCCGACAGTAGCTACCAGAATAAATATACAAGAACAGCCAAACACACCACTTTCAACTAAACACGTAATTTGATATACGGACTACAAACGCACTGAAATGCAGTTAAAGAGCCACCCGTGGGTAATACAATGCAGGTAAAATTGAATTTCCTCCCCTTCGAATTCACATTTTTTCCCCTCAACTCAATCACACGAATCGTTTTCGTGTGTTTCTTTTTCTGTTTTCTTTTTTGGTTCACCCAAAAATATTGTAAAGGGAATGTTAGTTGAAATACCACGAAAACATTTTGTGCCTCCACTAGGTGACCTCTTGGTGCAGGTAAGTGCCTTTTTTTGCTCGTGCAAATCGTAACGGGTCACAGCCATCCACTTCCTATGACACATTCACCCCAAAAATAGAAGCACTGTTTCCCCGTTGACATTGAAAAGGCCAAAAGTTTGTGCATATTTTGACACACTCTTTCGTACGTTTGAGCGATTTTTGAGCTTAATTTAAATGGCAAGAAATAAAGAATACCTAATACGCAAAAACACTAATATTTGTTCTAGGGAATTCTTGATTCTTCTAGAATAAGAATATTATTATAATAATATCAGCTGGTAGAGAAACATATAACTAACGAGTTGCTTCGCGTCTCTCTTTGCCTGGTTTGTGGAGTAACTGTGGTCCTTCGAATTGTAACCAAACCTTAGTTGATTCAACTGTTAATTTGTAATTTGTAAATGTGTAAATTTAATAAATTTATTTTGAGTTTGAAGGAAGAATCGGAGCTTACATTTAATACCAAGGATAAAACTCTACTCAAAACCCTTCCATCAAAAGTAATTTTACAGTAGGTATACCTATCTCAATTAGTACATCTTGAATCCTTATTTCCAATGAGATTCATTAAACAAACATGGATCTTATTAGCATTTGTAAGTACAAAATGCTATTGAAGTTATAAAGTTATATCGTCATATATTGTGTTCCACATTTTATACAACACACATTTGCAAACTAAACTTTTCATTGCAGTTCTGTGGATTTGCAAAAGTCTGCAAAATCGATAAACTTCCACTAACTGTGCTTCCTCTCTTTCACACATTGCATACACCAATGAACAATTAAGAGGGTTCTGTAATGTGGCAAACATTCACGAATATGAATTTTCAGTTTGCCAGCGAAGGCATTCGAGTGACTCGTGGAGTGACCTTTGTCAGATAAATTATGCAATAAAGAGGAATATACTGGGATTATAATAGTGACTTCATATAAACAAAGGATTAGCAATACAAAAGTTCTCTAAAGCGTTTTGCTTTGCTTCCCCAAGCACCACTTCTTTATTGTCTAAGCTCAAAAGATTACTGCATAACATTGTAAAATATATGTAATTATATCTGATTCTCAATTTTTCCCCTTAAGAATGCCCCGCATATTTCGAAAATTATCAATTTAAGCTGTCTCTATTTGCAATTCATAACACTTTATCAGCAGAGCGATCTATTTCTCTCCTGACCGTGACCGCCAAAAAGGCAAACAAATGACCGATAAGGCATGTCGACATCAATCAACTTCCAATCAAATTTTTATCAATGCATTATAGAAATATTCGTTGGGACAGCAAAAAAAATGTGTGTCGTTGAACTTGGAAACGTATAAAGTTATTTATTCTGTAAAAAACGCAGAAACAATATTATCTTTTCATATTTCAGCCAAACTGATAGCGATTGAGTTAGTGTCGAATGTTTAACTGATTACATCGAAGGTGAGATGTCTCAAAACGAGACATTTATTCTAGGCTTAAGAGCGAAATGAAATCATTCCCATATTGAAAATGATGTTAGTTTCTCATGAGAAGGAAATTTAGCACATCAATCAATGATAAAGATAAGGAAAAGGAAATTTTGAAAAAAGGGGTTGGGTTGGTTTTCAACACGTTTTTATACAGGAAGACCGGATTGATTAAAGTTAAAGGTTTGCCGATTCTGGAACGAGTTTTGAAAACTAAACCGTTTCTATGTCAATAAAATTTTCCCTGAAATTTCAATTTTTCCAACAATTTTTCCGCCTTTGTCAATAATCCATTATACTCTATTTTATTATATTTTCTATATAAGGGTCAAGCTGTGAATTGTAATACGCTCAGTTTGCACTTATTGCAATATTTCACAGTAAAAATTGTCACCTGAGGCCATAAGTCTTTGCAAGTTATGTATGGGTTTGTTACTGGCAAAGAAAAAAGACAAGCTCTCAACTTTCCACCATATTTTCCCAGCACATTTCTATATACTCTACTATATTACATTTTAGCGTGAGCAAAAAGAATCCCCGGGGGATGAAGGTCACCTTTTGCAAGACAACACAAAATTTATTGCAGACGATGCAATTAGCTTTGACACTTTTCAATGCTATTTACGCGCCAATTTTCCACGATTCCCATTGTTGTGATAGATAAAAGAACAAGCAATTACGATAATAAACTTTCTATATAATAAATTTTACCTACATATCTTCCACCCTTTGCTTTACTAGAGAGAACCACTGCGAAAAGAGCATCTATCAAGAGTCCGAAGGATATATTGGAAAAGAATGAAAAACATGGATGGTTTTGCTCGTAACGTTGCAGTCACTTCTTTCAGCATCATAGATTTTCGCAGAAGGAAACAATAAAATGGCGAAAAAGAGTGTATAATGTGGAAAAAGAATGAGAATTTTCCATCTAAAATAAGAGATATGGGTATGCAACAGTGGAAATGGCATTGCATTGATTGTCTTGTTTGTCGCTGCTCATTCGCTGCGAGATATTTATTGAGATTTTTCGACAAAATAGCATCTCTTTGTGATATCACACAGTTATCACATTATCCGGAGAGGAAATTCATTTTTCACAAAACTCCCATTCCTAAGGTCCTTCACAAAATAATCTCTTGTTTATTCTATAATATAAGAGTTGCTTTTGTAATTTACTTTACCCCATTTTCCACTTTTATCATAACAACAATTTGATTTATATGCTAAAAGTTTTCATTTTTCTTTCTTAGAAAAAGAAAGAGAAAAGAAACATTTTGCCTTTGTGAAGCATCCATCAGGGATAATATTGGTATTATGAATGAGACAATTTTTGGAATCAACAAGAGATAGAATATATTCCATTATGGGATAAAATGGATGATATCAAACGGATTACACATGAGATTTTTCCCCTTTTCATATTTAATGAATAAATTTCTCATTGGAGACTTGTTGGAATGCAAGAGGCGACTCTAAAATACCCTTAACAACCCTCTCCGTCTCCATGTTGAAATTCTCAACAGTGATGAGATTCTTCTCTAACACAATCATATCTATATGACATTCACCCTCAATTCTGCATAATATGCACCGAATAATGCATCGTAATCGTCGTACTTCTTTACATCACATTATAGTTCAATTTGCAATAAAATATTATATGAAAATTTCACTGAAACTTTCAATGGAATATGAAAATTAACACTTGCTTACAATTTTGATATTTTAAAAAGAGTAGGTATTCTTTTTAATGTGGGATTCAAAACTTTTGCTATTCAAACATGATTTACAAAAATTAATGTTGGCATTTTTTTGCCATTAAGCTCTTCTGCGTCACAAAACTGAAAAATTCCCTTTAAAGTGTTGAATATGAAAAACATTTAACCGTTCTCGAGTTTGAATCTCATCAATGTTGATGAGTTTAATCATTGCACATGAATCAGTCATTTCTCGTAGTAAATTTTGAACATCGTCCCATATTCCCTCCCAACACTCGAGGTCAAACTATGCTCCCTTCTTTAGTATTCACTGCAACTATCACCAATTTCGCCTCTTCTTCTCTATTCCATTTTCCCACATTCTCCCCTCATCCCATCAATTTGTCCCCCCGTATTTTCACATTCAGCCACCATCACTGATTCCCTTATCAGGGTGCATTTTGATGAAATTGAAACCATCACACCCACATAACCTCGAGACTCACACTCTCTTCATTCCATTTTCAAGGCAACACTTTTATGATGAATCCATAATTAAAATAAATTAAAACAAAAAAAGACAGAATAGAAGTGGGAGAGAACAAATTTGCCAGGGGGATAGAAGAGATTTAATAACATTTCGAAAGAGACTCGAAGGACCAATTTAATTTCATCTCCTCTTGTATCTACAGAGCTGATTAGGAGCGTATGTTGTGTGTGTGTGTTAAAATGCATTCTCCATGTTCAGGATGGTTGAAAGAGAAAAAAAAGGACGATGTACAGTGGGAGATTGAATTTGGAGGACGCTTAGAGGTCACCTTGGAAGGAGCAACAGCACCATGAGAGAAAATCCACTTTCAACTTTCTGCATTGTGAAACTACTCTGGGTGGAAACATTGAGGGTGGAAAATGTTAAGGATATAAATGACATTTGTGTATGACGCTATTTTTTTCTCTTATACATCTTTCTCCCATACAAACTTTCTTTATGAATTCTTTGCAAGAATATTGAGACTCACACGCTTTTAATGTATTCGTGTCTTGTATTTCAATTTTTCCTATACTGCACACAAAAACTATCCATATACTAGGAGAGACTGTGGCATATCTTATACTCAAATAGTGTCAAGTCACCATATGTTGATTGCATTTAGGATTCCTCACGAAGTGTCTCTCAAACCTTCTCACAATTCCCCCGAAAGATGTGAGTAAAATAGCAAAAGGAGTCTTTATATTTATTGTTTCTCCATCCAAACTCAGCCATTTTGCATTTGAATCAACAACAAAAAAAAAAGAAAAAGGTCAAAAACTTAAGTATATTTAGTATAGTGGAAGTTTTAGCATTTGGCCTCGACGCGACAAGAGTAAAAATAGAGTGCATCCACATATTAAATCATTGGAAAACGTCGGATGTCGACATGAAAAAGACTAACTTGAAAATCGAGAAACTTCAGCTTAACATATGGTGAACTTAACAATGTTACCAACTTCCAAGTTAATGGACAAAGTGCGTAAAAGATAAACATAATAAACTAACATATTTTTTTTCAAAATTTCTATTCCAAATGAATAAAGAAAAATTAAATGAAAATTCTGATAAAAACAGTAACAAAATATTCTATATTCTTCTAAATTTCATTCTTCAGTTGGTTGCATTGAAACATTTCCACATATATTTTCAACATGGTCATTAAACTTGGTCCTTTTTGCACTAGACATTTGGCGCTCTTCAAAAAACTAAGAGATATAATGGTGTGACATTATTAAAAATAGCAAAAATGTGTTTTCCTCTCTTTTCCCCATTCCATTCACATCCCAATAATTTTCACTTTAAAGTAAAAGACAGAATTTATGTGATTTAGCAAATATCTTTGATGTGTCTCTCAAACATTCTCATACACTTTCTCGCAGTCTTTTCCTTTCATCCCGCCAACAGGAATTCGCACTTCGTGTGACAAGATGAAAATTAATTAAAAAATCGCAGCTTTTCTAGGAAGATAAAAGACTAAATCACAGAATGGTTATTCATTCATTTTTCATCACTTTCCATAAATTCCCTTTTTCTCTCTTTCCTGGTGTTAATTGTGCTCCCCAACCGAGAGTGGTCTATTTAAATACGATGAAATTTGATTCGATCGCGTTTAAAAATGAATTTTATTTGATTTTCCAAGGAAGGCACAAGAGAGAGACTTGCAAAAGGGAATCCATTGGAATGCAAGACTCATTTGTCACTTTAATTAAATTTCTGTGTATTTATCTCATTTTAATTAAAAAGCAAGTGTTTGCTATCAAATGAAGAAAGAGCATTCAACAGAGAAAGATTAAGAAATTGTCGTCACCACCTCAGAAAATTAATCAATTCCAACATTAATTTCTTCGTCCCGATCCCTGCATATATATGTGTTTTGGCAAATCTCAAAGGAGAAAAGTTTCTCAATGAAAATATCAAGTTGGTAAAATTAGAAATTTTCCTCAAATCACTCTCACAACTCCACAATTCACTCACATTAATGAAGAAACATTCGACAGATTTTATGTACATTCTCTCTCCCCTGGAGTTTTCTGATGATGTGACGATTTCTATCCCACCCACAGAATTTCAGAATGCTATTTGGCTTTTTCCTCTAGAAAATACTCGAAATAAAATCTGTTTTACACACCACTAAAAACTTTTTGCTTCTCTCATAGTTTTGGAAAGTAACTTTTCAACACAGCACACATGGAAAATGAGCCTAATATGAAAATTCAACGAATTTTATCATCTGCCAACATCAATTGATTATATCGAGAATCTCTTTCGATGAGCCTTCATCGTCAATATGAGGATTTTAAGACCGGAAATTACATATAAAGCCCTTATAATGATATTTGGGGATGTTTTCTAACGAAAGGTCAAAGTTGTTAGTTTACTTTTATGGGAAAAATTTAAATCCTTAATGAGTTTCTCTCTTGACCTAATAAAGAATCGCTCTACAATTATATTTCACTCCATATTGTTTTTATTCAATCAATTGAAAAAAAAAAAACAATTCAAACACATAAATAAGCAAATAATAAAAGGGGTTTATAAGGCTTAATTTGTCGATTGAATAAAGGAGAGTGAAAAGTTCTTCATCCAGCTCAAAATTGTATTGAACATTGGAATTCCATATTGGAAATGCTCCTCAACAAAATCGGAAAACTGTAGAGTTTTCCTATAGAATTTCAAATGGAGCTTTACCAATATGGAATTCCAATGTTCAATACAATTTTGAGCTATTGATGAAGAACTTTCCACTCTCTTGTTCAATCGACAAATTA
>CAKKOB020000618.1:0-42353 GCA_918844115.2 Phlebotomus perniciosus | reverse complement strand
GAATCAAATAAAACATTATGTAACAGAATGTTTCAGATATTTAAAAATAAATAAATGTAATTCTCCATAGTGTTGTAAACGGATTCAAGAAATATAAAATTAATGCAGAATCAATGGTTTTACTTCAATTCGGGAAACGATTATACATTCCGGCAGCACCCGTAAAATCTAATTGGAAAAGTCTCGACCCTTACAACATATTAAAATTTGAGACCGATCCATAGCAGAGGACTAAAAGAAACAAGGATTCCAAAGAGTTCTTTCTTTCGATCGATCATTTGCTGAAAACTGCATGTCGATAACTTTCACCGCTCCCTCGCTATAATCCATTGTATTGTACTACAGACGACTACAGACGGACGGATTTTTTGAGCGTGGAATGGAAATAAACGGAATATAGGAACCCAAATTCGTACAGCGCCTTTACTCACAGATCCCGGCGAAAACTTCGATCTCGGTGACTCATTATAGAGACCATGGATTTGTTAATCCCCTCTAAAATGAAATTGTGTAGACTTGAAGCTCTTGGGGCTCTTGACTTTACTGAAACAGTATATATTGGGTTTGAAAAATAAGAAACGACTATATTATACCTACCTAATCGGTTTTTGGCTTTTGTAAAGATTAATCAGAGACTCTAATATAGTCAAGTTGATAGAATTGATACCAAATGCGCCAAATGCAATGCTTTCATGCGAGATTTTTCCCTGGCAATTCGTTGGAGTTAGAGAGAGGTTCAAAAAGCCATTCACACAGCAAACTTCATAGCGTAGTGACTTCGGCTTGATCCGGGAACTGACACCGCCGAAGCTCTCTGGTGGCTGACTGGTGAGGCAACCCCAACCCAGTGAGTGTGCGATTGTTTTATAATATGGCGAGGAGTTTGTTATTGACGTGAGAATTTCCAAGTGGTTTTTCTCGAGTACAGTGCAGATTATAGTCCAATTCGGTGGGTGGTAACTGCATGAGGCTGTGGACATACAGTCCAAGTGGAAAGTGAGCGGTGCGCCCCGGATACGGGGTCCAGTGGTTGAGGGTGTATAAAGTGTGATAAAGTTTAAACCCTACCATGGATTCGGTGGCGAAGAAGCCCAAGAGCGCCCCAAATATGCCCACCCAAGCTCCACCAACACAGAATCACAGTGGGCCCCGTGTTGTGACCATCTACAAGACAGAGACGGGCTTTGGTTTCAATGTGCGCGGCCAGGTGAGCGAGGGGGGCCAATTGCGCTCCATCAATGGGGAGCTCTATGCGCCCCTGCAGCACGTCAGCGCCGTCCTGGACAACGGTGCCGCCGAGAAGGCGGGCATCAAGAAGGGTGATCGAATTCTCGAAGTGTAAGTTCAAACATATTTGACCCATGTCACCTCTCAGTGCCACGAAAATTCTCCTCCCCAGCACACACCCAAAAGAGAGCCCAATGTATGACGTTATGGAAAGTCACACGACGATCTATCGATTTTTCCTCCCTATTTTCTTCACCATTGTCTCTCACTTCTCATGCCCCGTCACCCCCTTCCGGCTCGCCAACAATTCATTTATTATCTATTCATAGCCAGAAACTGTGAAAACATTGAATGCCAACAATCCGTCAATCCACCCGCCATATGGTCCAGAAATTCCCGAACAAATACGTGAATCAATTTATGAAGAAGCACCTGAATCACCCAAAAATTTAAAATTCCACATTTCTGTAAAATCGATTCTTGGAAATTTGTGGAATTTTTCTGAAATATTGCTTTATTTGTTTCCCGGAAGGAACAACATGATTAACTCAGAGAGTTGAAGGGCCGAGAAAACCATCTTCACCACAGAAAATCAATTATAAGAACTGAGACTATAAATACAATATAAGGAACGGGAAGTATTACCTACCCACGTTTGAAAATAGGAGGGATTTTTAACACTAGGTTAACTAGAACTTTCAAACATGAGTAAATCTCACATCCCCCTAAATCATATTTCAATCAGGCCATAATATCCATTAAATAAATCAAGGGATAAACATTTTGACGGTCCCAAATTGTCAAAAGCGCTAAATCCAAAAGCCATAAACATAAAAATATTTAAAGCTGTGGAAAATCTAGTGTTAATGAATTCATCAATTAATTATTTATGGCCGCTTCTCCCCTTATACCTCTCAGAAAAGTCAATAACTCTTCTCCTAATGAGAAATTTTCCCTATAAACTCTTCATTTCATGGAAAGTCTGTTGGTGAAAAATCAACAAATCTAGAATTTATTGGTTAAATATTTCCGCAAATAATTTGCATGGAAAATCTTTTCCAAGGAGAAATTCATTTGATCACGCCGGTGTGAAATCAGTTGACTCATCTCCCTCACAATCGATCGTTGTAAGCAGAACAAGAGATCAGAAGCCACCAAACACTTGTTTATTCTAATCGACACGCGACACTAATTCAATAAAGGCCAAACACTTTCCCACCCGCTCGGCCTTATCAGCAACGTGAATATTGGTCGAGAGTTGATACCCAAGTGGACGTGATAAAGCGCCATTCGCCTCTTCCTCCTCATCGCCTGACTCATCGTCCAATTCAAATATTAGACCACAAATTCAATTGCAATTTGATTATTTGACGAGGTGGGATTGTGGAGTGATTTTGGAGAATTTTTTTTATCAAATTGACGAGCGATTGATGATCAAATCGTTTATATATTTTGTTCAATAAACATTCTCAATGTTATGCAGAGGTATTTTTACGAGAATTCTCTCCGTAATTGATGGTGCGGTGTTTATTGTTTTATCTCTCAAGAGACCAATTTCTGTCGTTATTCTAAGTGCTTTCTCAGAGTCAGATGAGACACACGAGGAAAATTCAAATATTCTCTCTCGCCTCTTTGAGAGATAATAAACTAAATTTTGACGCAAAAAGCAACGATGGAATATAATCAATTAAATTTCATCATTCCACCAATGATTTTGATGAATCATAAATTTGGGCCAACATCTCAGAGTGTTTGCATAAATGTCTGCTCAATTGTAATTCACTGATAAACTTTTCCTTGTTTCCATTCAATTGAATGTTGAATACGATTTTCTCTCTTTTGTGTTTCTTCTAGTGTAAAACACCTGGGATAAAGGTATTTGCTTTTTCACTCGACAAACTTGCATGGAGGAAGGTTCCACAATTGTCGAATGAAATATGCAAAATATTGTGCAACTTTTGGCATCGATTTGCTATTCTCTCAGAATCCACAATTCATTAGTTGTTTAATTAAACCCATATAGCACTAATGAACTGGAAAAGATTTTTCCCTTTCTCAACGTCTTTTGAATGTAAAATATTACCCCAAAATAAATTAATTCAACATTTTTTGTGGTTTTTCGCGAAATCTTTTTTCATCTCACAAAATTTATGACCATAAAAAATACAGAGACAGTCAATGGGTTAATAAATTGCGAATAATTTGCTCAGATACTCTGAATAAAAAAACCAACCGCGTTTGATGAATGTTTTTTGGGGGAGAGACAAATTTCGGCAAACTTTCGAAATGCTAAAAATACAAATTTCATCTCTTCAGCAAATCTCACAAATCATCCCCCAAAATAATTCAAACGTCGCAAGAATTTTGTTCCTCTTGGGGAATTTTTTTGCCATTTTCCATCTTCTTGTTTACCCACACAGTTCCTAGCTTTCATCGTGTATACCCGCAATGAGAAAAGAGAATGTTTAAAAAGTAACTTTTTGTAAAGAACCATGGGAGCGAGAGGAAAGGGAAAAAGAGGTGACAAAAATTGCCTTTCTGTCTTCAACAATTTTGCCAGCATGGGAAATTATGATGGGAAGCAGAAAGAGAAAATTGTCACGGAGAAGGAAGTTGAGGAATTTTTCTTTCCGCTAATACAAGTAAAATTTTCGCACATCTGCTTCTTTATACACTCCGTTCTACAATATTTTATAGGCAGAGAGTCTATTTTAGCAGACAGAACAGAACAATTTTTCTCACATACCCTCGAAAAATATAATTTTCATGTTGTTGAGAATTCGTCACCTAAATCTCCCCCGTTCACTCTGTGACCCCAAAGTTTCCTTCTCAGGCGGTGCTAGACTTTCCATTGAATGTCATTTTAGATTCTCAGCATAAGACACACGTTCGTGAGAATTTAAGCAAGAACTTGTGACACAAAATTCGCATTGGTTGAAAATTTGCTAATTTTGCCATATCAATTCACAAGGGAAATTTACAAAATACGCGCAACTGATAAAGTCTCTCGAGTGATCTCAAGAACATTCTTAGAAATTAAATTGTCAGACGAATGGTGAAGAGTGAGAGAGAATCAATTTGCATGGAAGCTCAAACTGAAGTATGTTAATTGATGGTACGTTGGTGAGGTCAGTTTGTGAGATGAATCTCAAATTGCAAACAAAACTTCTTCCCAGCCATTCTTCGTGAATGCTCAACAGTTCAAGAAAATTCAATTTACATGTATAATCAAGAAAGTAATTCAATCAATCTTTCACTGAGTTAGAAATTTCTCAATTTAATCTCATGATTTTACTCTCAATTTTTCATTCATTCATCTCCTCTAGCTCTCTACATAAGTAAGAGTATTGAAAGCAATTTTATGGATTGCTTTTGGAAATTGAATTTAAAAATATCTTCTTGGAATGTCTTATTTTAATATAGAATTCTCTTATGAATAGAAGATAAGCTTCAAATCCCAGTCTTATTAGAATTTACTTGGTCACAGTGAAGAGAGGATACGTCGGATGAATTTTGAAAGCGACGAAAAAGTTACTTCACGCTTCGAGTATTTATTCAAATTGCAAAATTCTCGCAAGAGCACGAGCTACTTTTGCCAAGACGGATCAAAGTCTTTCTATCTCCTCTTTATGAATAAATCTAAGTTCTTAAACTCCTATTATCCCTTTATTAGTAGCTTTTGAATATAAAAATAAATATGAATAGGATGATAAATGTAATATTGCAATTTTAACACCAAATTATCCATCTAGTTAATACCCCTTTAAGACAATAATGATCAGAATGGTGCAAAGAGATTCCTGAGTGTCCAAATGAAAAGCTCACCAGATACCTAATGCCACCTCTTTAGTAGCTCTTTAATTACCATCCAAGTAATTTGTGTGAACATTGGAGCCTTAATGCAGAGCATCCATTAGACTTGATCCCTTCCCGCATTATTGTGCAGATGAGAAATAGCTGAGGAATTAATTTCATGGCTCGAGGAACACCATTAAGAAATCCAATTTGGAGATAAAGAACAAGAATTTGCTTGTCCGTTTCTTAAGGACATGTTGAGTGTCTAAAAAAAGACTCATCTGCTTCCGCATTCCAAGAACCTCTGACCTTAATGTACTTATTTAACATCATTTTTCACTCATCAATTGAATCTTGTCTTGTATTTTACTTGCAATTTACGTCACTTGCTCTTTATAGCTTATTTCCTTTCTGTTCTTTTTGGAAAGTCTTAAAATACTACAATCTCTTTTTTTTGGGTAAATTTCTCCCTAATGACAATATATTATTATGTCTGAAGTCTGAAGAATTGAAGAATTAATGGTTGGAGACTCTTTTTCATCTTAATATGTAGTGGGAGGTGATTGGTAATTGGGCAATGAATTGCACTTACATATAAGAAAAATAGCGTGAGGCCAGGAGAAAAACTAGAAACCCGTTTTGTCGTGCTACTCCGCGAAAGATTTGAAACAGTCAACACTGACTTTCAATTTCTTTGCCAGGGGCTAATCATTGGCCAACCATAGTAGAGAAAAAATATTGATCATCATCATTAAAGTTCGATTTATCGAGATACAGTTCTTTGAAATGAAAATATTTTACACTGAAAAAGCCTCACTGTGGAAATATGTTTTTCTTTACTTTCTTTAGAGTCATCTGAGAATCAATTAATTTCAAAATTTTAAACTTTTAGGAGTTTTAGAAAGATGTTCACAGAACCTTGAACTTTCCAAACAGGTATCCCAAGTTTTTTTTTTCAGTTTATTCAATTTTCAGATAAAAAATAATAATTTTAAATGGAAATTCAATAAAAATGTTACATATTTCGTATTAAATACAAGCGTATAAGATTGAGTTCAGAAAAATATATTAGCCATAGTCCGCATGGCAAATTGCTGCCCCTGAAGTGTCTGTTGTGCGATAAATTAAGCCGTAACTTTTGTGTTCGCCATCAAATCATAGTAAATGTCGGAAGTATATTAGCCCTAATTGGTAAATTGAATTTGAGGCTTTCCAACTTTACGAGACACACATATACACATATTTAAGGAATACTTGGAAACCCCTTGATTTCCACACTTGTCGTCTCAGACGTTATATTCCAAGTTATATTCACAAGCCAAGCACACAAGCTTGATATGATAAAGAGCACAGAGAGTCAGAGTTTGGGGGAGAAACAAGTCTTCTCATTTTACTAGTGACTTCTTGTCTCAACTGAGAGGTTGAGGGAGAGGGAGGAAAATTTCTCTGAACCTCTGATAGGAGTGTCTGATAGTGCTTGTGATTTAATATTGTAGCACAGCATCCAGCAAAGTAGACTGTCAGAGAAAATTAACTGAGACATTTGTGGTGGAAGTTTCATGAGTGATCGACGTCAATCTAGTAGAGAGCTTCTCGACATTGCATCGGAGAAAGATTGAAGCTTATATTAGTGAAGAAAAATTTGTCAAAGAAACTTCAAGATGTTCGGCTACAATTACATGCACTGCCTTGAATTTCAAGCACGTATCCATCGATTGCAGGAGCAACAAAATAGAAGGTATATTATAGTGAAGCACTCACCTGAAAATCATTTTCCCCGCTTACCGCCTCTTCATAATATCGCACGAGGAAGTGTTGATGGGTGATTTTGCACCCTGAAAAGAAGAAAAATGTATTGTTGATGGGGAAAAGTCATTTTCAGCACTTATTGTTGGAGAGAACATATTCAATTTCGTCTTGATATATTGTCTGATCTCCTTCGCATAATCAAATGATAAAGAATTATCAATATTGAAGATGGTGTTCAATAAGGAAAAATTTATGATAAATATGCTAGTGAGATGAAAGAAAAAAGCAAGGCTGGAAAAAATATGATACTCTCTCCTACAATTCTTAGATTATTGTTTACTTCAGTAAATCAATATGAAATGTTTGAAAAGCTCTTTTATACACTCTTTCTTTATGAACATGATCACGTAGTAAATTGCTGATTTCATATATTCATTTTTCCTGAAAGACCTTGGCATCGCATCTACCTAATGATTTAGTGTTCTAATCTGAAATGTCCAAATTGAGAGAAATCCACCTGCATTATAATGTCATGATAAAATTTACAAAGTTCCGGGAGAAGAGACAAACACTCAAATCTTCTCTTTCCAATTCACATTACTCCCCCAGCAGGTGGGAAGATTTTTCAATCAGGTGGAAAATTCAATTTTTCAGTCTATTGCATGATTCTGTGGTGTCCGGATCTACTCAGATTCTCTCTTTCTCATAGTGTGCAAAATAAAATGCAGCGCTGTATCCTTACCACGTATTTTCAATTAACGCCAATTCCTCACCTGGCAGAGGAGATTGTGATAGAGGATATTGAGGAGGAGACTGGGTGGGTGGGATTTCCCACCGAAAACCCACAAAATGGCAGGAAATTAATAGAATCCGCTCTTTCGTTTCTCCCAACAGGAACAATGTCAATGTGGAGGGAGCGACACACAAGCAAGTGGTGGATCTGATTAAATCTGGTGGAGATTGTCTCACACTCACGGTGATTTCGGTGACGCAACAGGAGGCAGAGAGGCTGGAGCCACAGGAAGATCCCGGCGGATATTCCTACATTGACTACTCAGAGAAGCGCTCTCTGCCCATCAGCATTCCCGACTATAATGTCGTGACGCGCAACGGTGAGCGCTTTGTTGTGTTCAACATTCACATGGCGGGTCGGCAGTTGTGTTCACGTCGCTATCGGGAATTCTCGAATCTGCACACATCCCTCAAGAAGGAGTTCACAGGCTTCAATTTCCCCAAATTGCCCAGCAAGTGGCCCTTTCAGCTCAGCGAGCAACAACTGGATGCTCGCCGACGTGGCCTCGAGCAGTACCTCGAGAAGGTGTGCGCCGTTCGTGTGATCGCCGAGAGTGAGTCAGTGCAGGAGTTTCTCACGGACAACGAAGATGATCTGTCGGCATCGCCAGTCGATATCAAGGTCATGCTACCCGATCACGAGGTAGTCACGGTGTCTGTACGAAAATCCGCAAATGCACAGACAGTGTGGGACATTTTGGTGCAACGAGCTCACTTCACATCCTACATTCAGCAGTATTTCTACCTATTTGAAATTGTTGAGTACAATTTTGGTAAGATTTCCCATCTCCATTTAATCCCAAAATCCCCAATCCTAATCGCAATGTTTTTCCTGGACAGAACGAAAACTGCAGCCACACGAAATCCCACACCAGCTTTATGTACAAAACTACAGCACAGCCTCTAGCACGTGCCTATGCGTGCGACGGTGGCTCTTCTCTATTAATCGCGAGCTCACACTTCCGGCTGGCGAACAAGCCACCAAGTTCATCTTCTATCAGGCCGTGGACGAGGTCAATCGTGGCAATATTCGCGCCGATGGACGCCTGTATGAGCTTAAAGCTCTGCAAGACTCCAAGAGAGCACCCGAGTATCTCGCCTTGGCGAGAACTCTGCCCGGATATGGAGATGTTGTCTTTCCCCATTGCGCCTGTGACAGTCGCAAAGATGGGCATGTCGTGCCATCCGTTGGTGAGTGTTATTTTGATTAAACAATGGAAAATATTACAACCAATTAAAATTTTCGATAAGAAATTTCTCAGAGCACAGATTGGAAAAATATTTAAATATGCCCCTGTTTTTGTGCCAATGATCAAACATTGGATGATAAGGATTTGCGTAAACTCCCCACATTGTTAATCTTTATTGGAATAATTAGTTCACTGTTTTCGAGCACAAAGAAATGATCTGGAGAGAGAAGAAGTGAAGCAACAAGATCAATTTGTTGCCTCATGAAAATCTGAGATTTTGGGTGCAATTCCTCGAAAAACACTTAGATTTATTAGATTTATTTAAATTCATGCCCAGGGAAGGCAAATCTCCCATACCAGGGCTATACATAACTATACATACTTTCAATATAAAATGCGACATGACTTATGAAACAGTTCAATATTAGCCTCATATTTTGATTTTTTGAGTTTCCAAGAAATGCGAAATCACTGTCGCAGACCTGTCTTCAGATTTCGCAGTTTTTCGAGACTCCAAAACTCAAAATTTGGGACTATTTTTGAATTATCTTAGAATTTTCTTAGTATTATTGAAAAAAATTGTCCAATTTAAAATTTTTGATGCTAAATGTAAAAAAAATGCTATTCAACAAAATCTTGAATATCATAAATTATTCTCATTTGTCTGGAATACTTCTTGCAATGGATAAATTGATTTTGGATTTCTTATCTGCAGGAATGAAGAGCTTCCGCCTCCATGCATGCCGTGAGGATGGCTCTCTGGAGACTCAAACGGTGGAGCTCACGTGGGACACAATCACTCGCTGGGAGAGTGACGAAGAATCAATGGCATTTTGCTTTCAATACAGTCGCAATGATAAACCACTGCGATGGGTCAAAGTATTCACGCCATATGTGAGTATTCGTAACGCATTTTTTTTTGGGAAAATCCCATCTTCTGACCGTTTATATGCTCTATTACAGCATGCCTTCTTGGCGGACTGTTTCGATCGAATAATGGAGGAAAGAAAGTGGGATGACACGGGTGATTAGCAATAATGACAAAAATAGAGAAATTTGAGACTTTTTGCCTATATAAAAGCTCACACACAAAACACCACACATGCAGTTTCCTTAGATGACAAGTTTAATAAGAGTCCGTAAAGACTCTTGGACAGTTTACATAAATGTAGCAATTAAATGATAACAAATTTACCTGCATTTTAGTGTAAAATTTCTACCGAAATTCTTCTTCTCGAACTACACAGTCAGATATTTCAAAAGAAAGCTGTGCGAGGAAATTCACACAATTCAGTTTACAGAGAATATTAGATATTCATAAAATTCTAAAAAAAAAATCATTGATAAGAAGTAATAATCTTTTAAAAATTCGTGTCACAAAAATAAACTAGAGGCAATAAAACACCGAGGAAGGTACATTCTTGATAACAAGTACACAGCCGCAACATGAAAACAAGTGGAAATCTATAAGTAATTCTTATTCATAACTTTATAATATATTTTTTTATTATTATATATGAAATGAGAAAACACTTTGTACACTCACAATTTAACTTGTTTGTTGATGAATTTAAAATGATTAAAAGAAGAAGAAAGAAAAACTCTAAATATCTGCGTTGAAGAGACAAGTGAGGACAAAAGGAGAAATAAATTGTTGCATCTGACATTCTATCGAGTATATTGAAAACTATTATTGAATTTGTGATTTATATATATATAAAAAGAAAAAAAGAATAAAAAATGTGTATGAAGATATAGAGAAAAGAAATACAGTGTTAAATGAAAACCAATTTACCTTGTTAGGGTATAAAAAGATGTCTGTAATTGTGTCCATAATGTAATTCTCAATATATAATAAGATCTTATTTTCTAAACAAGAATGTAAAATACTTGCTATTGAATCACACTTCTCATCTTTCTTCTCTCTCTTACTCTCAATCACCCCGAAAAAAATTATTGCATTCCAAAGTCGTTTCTGCAAAAACTATTCCATCTTTAAATGTGTGCTAAATTCTAATTATTTGATAATACGCATAGACTATGGTAAAATCATATATAACTTCATTTATAAATAAAAATGAATCTTGAAAACATTCATTATTAGAAGAATCGCACCTTGTAGTGAATGTAGAGGATAAAAATTGTAGAAAAAGCACCAATTTGACAGAGAAAATAAAAACAGAAAAATCTGTAGTGATTTGATAGCTAAGAAGACTAAACATATTCTCTTATAAAAAAAATACTCTTGACACCACGAAATGAATATTTTTGATGAAAGTCGGATTTAAATTTTACATTCCATCGTGATACTTATAATGGGAGATAAATTTTTGAGAAAAATATTAAGATTTTCTTTGCTTCTCCCTCCAATTTATATTCACACCACAGGAAATCAAATTTATATAAATTTACCCTAGGAAAATTGAATATTTTCGCATTCAGTGATGTTTTAATTTATTTAAAGAAAAAAAGGTGAAAGTAATCTTATGTGTAAAGAACGCTTTATTTAATAGTTGTTTCGTGTAATATTTGCAAATAAGAGAGAGAATTTAAATTTATCCTGTAGCAAAATAACACTAGGATTAATGAGAATTAATGTATTCATGATATATACATAAAATAAAAACAATAGCATTGCATTGTGTTTTATCTTCTATTTTTTTTTTTAATAAAGTGCATGGAAAGTGGCGATCAATTTTATATTTACGGTATTTAGAGGCCAATGATTGAAATATGAATGTACTTATAAAGAATTGAAATACAAAACGTTTATTGAAAATTACGCTTATTGGTAATTGGTAATAGAGTCTCAAAAGTTCCGAGATACCTGCGCTTAGCCTAGAAGATTAGCAGCTAAACCAAGGCTAAAATAAGGCTTTTAGGGAGCATACACTTACGACTTAAGTCTCGAAAATTCGCATGTGCTGCTAAAGGAAAGGAACGTGACTTAAGTCGTAAGTATATGCTCTCTATTGATTGTAGTCTGTACGAATCGCGCTTAGCCTAATAAACACCAAGACCAAAATCTATGGCTGACCAAAATCTCCTCCTAGACGTATAAGTCTATTGAAGCCCTGACACAGAAGGGACGGGGTTTACTTTCCTATAGTCCATGATTCCGATAGGAATCATGGACTTTACTACTTTACTACCTTTACTACCCCATCAATCAATCATAATCAGAAATACGTTAAAAATATGCAAAAAGGGGTGAATTTGTATAACAAGCTGTAGGTAATATAAAATAGTGGAGGACATCTCCTAAGGATCATAAGTATTACAAGGATAATAAGGAACCCTACTCCAATCAACCCCACTAGGTATACATCGTAACGTAACCCGTGAAAATTTCGAAAAAATTAACCTGTCGTTATCAATCGCACGAAGCCATCATGTTTGATAGTAAAATTTTCGTCTTTTTTGGAATTTTCAATTTCGGGCTGTCACACCTTTCTTATTCCAGAAAAAAAGAAAATCTTTCAACTTACATACAACCAGGAATAATTCCCTTCAATTTCACATCGTATTATAACAACATGATCACCATATTTCACTTAATTATCTTTTTCAAACCATAAACTACCGATAGTTTTAGTTTCACTTGAAAACTTAGGAAATTAATATGGAAAAAATGCAATTTTGAATTAAAATGCTGAATGACCACTTGTTTTTGTTTTTCTGCTTGTTTTTCGTCGCCCACTGTAACTTTTGATTCGAACCGATTCACGTCGATGTTTCCCGGAAATCCCGCCGCCAATTCGATCATTTCGACGAAATTGATAGCTCTCTGCTTGCCGAGTCGTCCACTTGAAGGTCGACGGTCGCACTTTCGTGGTAAGTTTTCCGAGAAGAGTCTTTTATCACTCTTCTCCAGCTCCTTCGTGTCTGAAGTAGTGCAGATACCCAGCGGATGATGTTCTCCCGTGTGGCGAAGGTCGCCATCCGGCAGACCGCGCGTAATATTTCCACGACATCGCAAGTGAGTTGCAATTTTGTTTTACGTAATAAGTAATTTGGCACACTTTTCATGCATTTTCACTCCTGACCCTTGGCCGGATTGTCTATCTGGGTCGATAGAATAATGCCAAAGTGGCTGTATGCGGTGCCTCCGGTGGAATCGGACAGCCCCTGTCGCTCTTGCTGAAGCAGAGTCCTCTGGTCACGGAGCTCCGCCTCTACGATATCGTCCACACTCCCGGAGTGGCGGCGGACTTGTCCCACATCGATACCAACTCCAAGGTCGTGGGCAAGAGTGGCTCTGAACACTTGGAGGAGATGCTGGCCGGTGAGATTATCACATTTGCTGGCGATTTCTTGGCCAGACGCCTAATTTCGCGGATTTTACTTTACAGGAGTCGATGTGGTGGTGATCCCAGCTGGAGTCCCACGCAAACCGGTACGTAATCTCGTGACTTAATCCCTCTCGCCATTACATAAAATGCCACTATCAGTTTCGCCCACTAATCCGAACATTTTCTAGGGCATGACACGAGATGATTTGTTCAACACAAACGCCGGAATCGTGAGGGATCTGGCCCAGGCAGCCGCCAAGGTGTGCCCAAAAGCCTGTCTCGCCATCATCACGAATCCCGTGAACTCAGCCGTGCCCATTGCCACCGAGGTGCTTAAGAAGGCTGGCACATATGATCCCAAGCGCGTCTTTGGCGTCTCTACGCTGGACATTGTGCGTGCTCGCGCCTTCATTGGTGAAGCTGCCGGTGTGGATCCCCAGAAAGTGGAGATACCCGTAATTGGCGGTCACTCCGGTGTCACCATCATCCCTGTGCTGTCCGCCGTGAAGCCCTCAGTGTCGTTCCCGCAAGATAAAATCGACGCTCTGACCGTGAGGATTCAGGAGGCGGGAACAGAGGTGGTGAAAGCCAAGGCAGGAGCCGGCTCAGCTACTCTCTCCATGGCATACGCTGGTGCCAGGTTCGCCCTGTCCCTCATTCGCGCCCTCAACGGTGAGCAGAACGTCGTTGAGTGCTCCTACGTGAGGTCCGATGTGACGGAGGCCAAGTACTTCTCCACCCCACTCGTGCTGGGTCGCAATGGTCTCGAGAAGAATCTTGGGCTGCCCAAACTCAACGACTACGAGAAGAAACTGCTCGAGAAAGCGATCCCAGAGCTCAATGCCAACATCAAAAAGGGCGAGGATTTCGTGAAATAGGCCAGATCATAATTATAGTGCGACACATTTTCTCTGAGAAATGATTTCTCCTTGAACATCCCCCTTGCAAAATATGAAATATTCTTTGTTGTTTTTTAATTGATTTAATTGAATTATTTGTGAAAAAAATCTCACGCAATAAGATCGCCGTGAAAAGAGGAATAAATGAGATGAGTTGAGACGACAAAATTGCCTCTTAAATGCTTTCACTCAATATTTTTTCCACTCCCTTATCGGTTTCTTATCGGAGACGTTTTCTACTCATTATTGGGTGAGTTGTTTTGCTGTTTACTCAAACGACACACATTCATTGCTCATCTGCAAAGCGATTCACAAGATGTTCAACTCATAAATTTAGAACGACTTGAATGAGATTGTTTGAATATCTTTGAATTCTAACACACAGTTATTCAGTAGGTATAGATATATAGGTCTCTGTCTTTGGTTAATCTTTACGTACAACCCTAGTCAAATAACAGAAAAGAAGATTGTTCACCACATGAGATTTTTCTTAATTACTTATGAGGATCCTGTTAACCCTCGAATTATTCCAAGGGTTGCGTGTCTAAAGCCAGCGACTGCCTCGTCGCTTTATGGTGGATTTTAATCCGAAATATACGATGAAGACCACAAGAATAGCAGTTTCTATGAGTTTTCAAAACCAATAAACTTTATCATTCTGAGCTAAATTCGATTTTATTCACCCGGCTCTATAGACATAGAGCAACGAATTCACTTGCATGTGACTTAGCGGGCATACAATTACGACTTAAATCTCGTTCCTTTCCATCAGCAGCATACGAATTTTTGAGATTTAAGTCGTAAGTGTTTGCTGGCTATTACACACAGACCTCAGGAGATGAGCGTTTTCGGACTCTTGAGGTCAATTATGATGAAAATTAAGGTAAGTGCAATATGGAAGCAGGCCGCGGATCATCAGATTGATGATTGAATAGTTGCCCCATAATAAAATGAAATTAAAAATTATTGGCTGATCTCTGTCTCTTTAGGGGCCGGTAGCCATATACAGATCAAAACTGATGTTTTCACCTTATGACTATTCGTCCATCACTCCCCCAACGATCCGTGCTTCATCTGATTTTTGCGATTTCTTATCTTCTTGATAAGAATAGTTTCAATTATCTTTTCTTGTTTATGCGATAAAGCGATTCGAAAAATCCAAGAAGTTAAACAATTAACTTCACTATGTACATATTTATACAACTTCCTACATCGCCACTTCGGTCAATTTATGACCTCTAAAGTGTTTTTATTATATTTTCTTAAAGGGTTTAGTTAGTTTAATATGCCTAATACCAAAAAAATCTAACATAATAATTTTTTTATCTGTTCTTCTTTCCAAAATAACAGAAACATTTGCGCAAAGAGAGAAGCGCAGGGCTGAGAAAACCCAATGAAAATCCATGGTTGCGGCTCTCCTCTCTTTCTCACTTACGCAATCCAAGTGGTATATTTAAATTTCGCGCACTTGTACAATTGTATTCCGTTAAGAAGTCAGACTCAATTACCAAGTTTAATATCAGGCGTAACCCCTTCAGGTGATATTAAATTTCCATTCCCTATTACAAATGCTAATACCTATTGCTGAGTGCCTCTATAAAAAGAAGCCTTCCACGGACTTGTGGTCAATTGTGCTTTAACAGTTGCTACAATTCACAAGCTCCTCGTTGGATTACCTTCTAGTGCTACTTTTCTTGGATCTTTTTTTGGTGCTGCTGGTGAACAATAAGTGGATATATTCAGTGTAGCAGTGGATTATTGTGCTCTGGATATCAACCTCTGTGGATTGTTCCTAATTTTACTACTTTTTTGGACTACTGGGCCTATTTTGTGTGGATTATCGGTGCTATTATAAGGATTCTAAGTGATATAGTGGATTTATAGTTTTATTATTCAAGAAGTCAGTTAAGTAGCTCTCGAAAATGAGTTGCAAGAGCGTAACACCTATTCTACGCTCTCGGACCCATGCACGGTGTCCCGAAGAGGAAATTGTGATTTCGGGCATTTCGGGAAGATTCCCCAATTCAGACAATATCGGCGAATTTGCCGATAATCTCTACAATAAGGTTGATCTTATTGACGATGACGAGCGTCGTTGGCGTCACACGTACGCCGAAATCCCCAAGAGATCTGGCAAAATCAACCACCTTGAGAAGTTTGATGCTACCTTTTTCGGAGTGCATTTCAAGCAGGCCCACACCATGGATCCTCAGTCGCGTCTTCTAGTCGAGAGAGCCTACGAGGCCGTTCTCGATGCAGGGATCAACCCCAAGACGCTCAGAGGCAGTCGTACGGGTGTCTTCATCGGTGCTTGCTTTTCCGAGTCGGAAAAGACATGGTTTTACGAGAAAGTCTCAACCGGTGGATTCGGCATTACAGGGTAGGGAATTTTAAAACATCATAGCCACCCTTCCCCAAAAATCCGAAAGTTTTACTGCGTGCAATTATGCTTGAGTGCCCGAACAAGACTGATCCTACCTGACGTGACGAGGTTTCGAAATGGATCGAGAAGCGCAAGTTTGTGGATGGTGAAAATACCTTAATAGAAAGGGATGCCAAGAGCGGGTTGATTTTCAGCTTAACTTTCGGGAAACTACCACATAGGCTTGTAGGCTTACGGCCAGGCGAGGGGGGGGGTTTCGGGGAAGGGGGAGGATTAAAAAGGTAAAGAAAAATATCGGATACGGATATTTCTGTGGCCGGAGATTTCTGATTTCGATCGACTGCGATCGATTGATATTTCAAAGCTTCCACCCCAGGTTTAAAATGATTTTTTAGTTCTTTTTTTTAATTTATACCCTTAGAACTACATATTACGCATGTATCCCATTAATTCAAAGATTTTGTTCGCTCCACTCATGCAATCACAGAAACAACTGCTCAGGAGGTGCAAAGTGCCTCGATCACAGTTCATAATTAACTAATTACAACAAAGGCCATGTAGGACAAGCTATATAGTTCCAAAACCAAAATGCTCTTTGAATATTCACGTACCTTTAAATTAAATACCTTACATGTTTAATTAAAACATGATCTCCTAATGAAACTTCTTAAGTGATAAGAATAAAAGCTATTTTTATCATGATAAAACACTAGGTTATTATTGCGGAAGGTCACACACGATATACCCCATGAGCCCCATGATAATAAATTAAATTACAAGAAAACTTTTACAGTACTTTTCCAATTGTTATCGGGCAAATGAAGTGAATAAAATTTAAATGTTCTAATATCACATTCATTTATGCAAAATGTCCCATGTCTCCTGTACATTCCGATTTCAATGCTCTTCCTGGCTATTATAATTTGAACAAACAAAGCGAAGGAAGTTCGCGTGACAAAACAAATGTTTTTCTTTGGAAATAAATTAAATCAATTAGTAATATCCTCAATTAGAGTTAAGAAAAATTCATACGTCGATTTTATTTTAACTGTCGAACAGCTTAATGCATAGCGAAAATGAAGACATAGCGCTAAGCTTCCAATTTGAGAAGCCCCAAAATATGGGTTCTTTAATGGAATCGGGCTCAAAATTAGAGGTCAGTTGAGGTCGAGACCATTACTATAGTTTACTTTAGCAGTTGCATCATAGACCCTACCCTGGAGTTCAAGGACCTTGACAGAGCTTTATCTCCTCATCTGCTGCTTATGGATCAATTCTTTTTTTTTAACCAACAGATGCAGTCGTGCTATGATGGCCAACAGGATCTCCTACTCCTTAGGCCTTCAGGGACCCTCCCTGCTAACTGACACGGCCTGCAGTAGCTCCATGACGGCCCTGGATGTGGCCTTCAGTGCCATGAGAAATGGCGAGTGTGACTCAGCCATCGTTGGTGGAGCCAATCTGTTGCTGCATCCCTATGTCACTCTCCAGTTCGCTCGACTCGGCGTGCTCTCGATGGATGGCTTCTGTCGACCTTTCGACAAGGACGGCCAAGGCTACACCCGTTCAGAGGCCATCTGCTGCATTTTTCTGCAACAAGCGAAAGATGCCAAGAGAATCTACGCCAAAGTAATTTACTCCAAGGTGAACTGCGATGGATACAAGGAGGAGGGCATCACTTATCCATCGGGTCAAATGCAGCGGAAGCTCCTCACGGAATTCTACCAGGAAGTGGGAATTGATCCGCGCAGTGTCGACTTCATGGAGGCTCACAGCACAGGCACTCTTGCTGGAGATCCCGAAGAGTGTTCCGCCCTGGATGCTGTTTTCTGCACAGGAAGGGACAAACCTTTACCTGTGGGCTCGGTGAAGAGCAACATCGGCCATTCAGAATCAGCTTCGGGAACATGTAGCATCGCCAAAGTTATCATCGCAATGGAGAATGATCTCATTCCGCCAAATATTCACTTCACCGCTGTCCGTCAGGGGATTCCGGCTCTTTTGGAAGGACGCTTGCAGGTCGTCACAGAACCCACAAAACTCGAAGGACCACTTATTGGGGTGAATTCTTTCGGATTCGGTGGAGCTAATGCTCATGCTCTGCTCGAGGCGAATCCAAAGAGGAAAATTAAATTTGGAGAACCGGAGGACGACATTCCACGACTTGTCATCTGGTCAGGACGCACGGAGGAGGCTGTAAATCAAGTACTTGATTTTATGGTGACCCGACCATTGGATGCGGAATTTGTGGGTTTGCTTCACAGCACCCAGATGGACAGCGTCTCCGGAAATGTCTTCCGTGGCTATGGGCTCTACAGGAAGGAACCAAAGGGCGGAAATGCCCTGTGTCTCAGCCGCGAGGCTCAACACTATACTGGAGTTAAGCGACCGGCTGTGTGGGTATTCAGCGGTATGGGTAGCCAGTGGTGTGAGATGGGCTCATCCCTCATGAAGATCCCAATGATCAGGAAATCCATTGAGAAGTGCCATGAAATCCTGAAGCCCAAGAAGCTCGATCTGATTGGTATCCTCACTTCAACTGATTCCACAACGTATGATAATATCCTCCACTCATTTGTCGGCATCGCCGCTATTCAAATCGCACTGGTGGACATCCTTAAGTCCCTAGACCTCGAGCCTGACTACATCATTGGACACTCTGTGGGTGAACTGGGCTGTGCATATGCTGATGGATGCTTCACAGCCGAAGAGATGATCCTGGCCGCCTACTGTCGTGGCAAAGTGAGCGTGGAAACTGAGAAGATCTTCGGCTCAATGGCCGCTGTTGGTTTGGGATTCCGTAAAATTCGCAGTCTCCTGCCTGCGGGCATAGAAGTGGCTTGCCACAACGGACCAGACTCATCCACAATCTCCGGACCCGCCGATGCCATTGAGAAGTTCGTGGCGGAACTCAAGAGTCAGGGAATTTTCGCTAAGGAAGTTCCATGCTCCAACATTGCTTATCATTCGCGCTACATCGCCGATATGGGTCCAAAGCTAAAGGCCATGCTGAGTGAAGTGATTACTGAACCCAAGAAACGCTCTCCACGATGGCTCAGCACCAGCGTCCCGAAGCAGCGATGGGAATACTCAGAAAATCACTACAGCTCAGCACAGTATCACACGAACAATCTCTTGAATTCTGTGCTCTTCGAAGAAACTTCGGCAATGTTGCCCAACAACGCCATCACCATTGAAGTAGCTCCTCACGGTCTTCTTCAAGCCATCCTCAAGAAATCTATGCCCAACGCTGTTCACACGGGTCTCGCTCAGCGCGGGAATAAGGATAATGTGCAATTCCTGTTCACAGCTCTCGGAAAGTAAGCTCAATTTTGAATTTGTCTGAATAGGTTTTTAGGGTCTTCAAGATGCTATAATTTTATTCTCCCTGTCCAGGATCTACATGAATGGCGTGGACATTCCCATAGAGCGGATGTATCCACCTGTGGAATATCCAGTATCTCGAGGCACTCCGATGATTTCTCCTCTAATTAAATGGGATCACAGTGAAGATTGGTATGTGACCAAGTTCGAGGCTCAAAAGATCCTCAAATCCGGAGAGCGTCACTGTAAAGTTCAGCTCACGATGGATGACTATGAATACATCAGTGGACACACGATTGACGGTGAGATCAAAATCCTCTCTTTAAATATCCTAAAATAACTCCCGGTGTTATTTTCTCGCAGGAAGAATTCTTTTCCCAGCCACTGGATATCTCCATCTCGTTTGGGAGACTTACGGCATGATGAAGGGCGACTTATTCTTCGACATGGAGATTGAATTCTCAGACGTGCGCTTCCTCAGAGCCACAAACATGACCAAAGACACGGAGATTGAATTCCTCATCATGATTCAGCCGGGAACTGGGCGATTTGAGGTCATTCTTCAAATGTCTATTATCTATTACGCATTCTTTTCTCACTTTTCTCCTTCTCTTTAGATCACTGAAGGATCATCTGCTGTGGTGACGGGTTTCATTAAACAACTCGAGCCAGGAACTTCTCTCATTAGCTTCCCTGATCCTCCGCCAACAAAGCACCCCATGCTCCAATCAAAGGACTTCTACAAGGAGCTACGACTGCGTGGATATCAGTACAATGGTTTCTTCAGGGCAGTCCATGAGGCCCGTGGGGATGGTCTTGTGGGAAAAGTCAAATTCGAACGCAATTGGGTGCCCTTCCTCGACTGTCTCCTCCAGGTTCACATCATCGGTCAAGATTCACGCTCTCTCATGCTTCCCACGCGAATCCAGCGAATGCGCATCAACGGACGCGATCACATGAATATGTTCAACGAGGAGAATCCCTATTTCGATGTGAAAGTCTCCAAGGAGTTGAACATGATCAGTTCTGGGGGAGTTGAAATTGTTGGATTATATGCCAGTCCAGTAGCTCGACGTCGTCCACCCGGCGTTCCAGTCCTGGAGACGTACAAATTTATTCCGCATCTCCCAGCGCCGGAAATGAGCCAAATCGATGCTGTTCGAACTTGTGTCCAACTGGCTCTCGAGAATAATCCCGCCTTCAAGGTGAAAGTTGTGGAGGTGGACACACGCGACAATACAGAGCCCATCATCACATTCTTCCAAGAGGCTCTAGGTGATCTGCCGCTCGTCTCCTCGGATCTCATGTATCTCACAAGCAGGGAGATTGAACTGTCGGGTATTCACGTGGAGAATGGGAAGCTCTCAACACAAACCAACTGTATGTTTGTCATTGCATCGGATTGCATGAATAATCCAGACTTTGTAGAAAAATCAGTGGCGAGTCTCACGGAGAATGCATATCTAATGTCTCGAGAGAAGAAAGATCTTCGTGTTGAGGACATTAAAGTTCCACCAGGCTTCCAGATGATTCTCTCAATTCCCTCTGGAGAGGAAACCTTAGTCGTGTGCCATCGCTTGAGGCGAAAACTCATTGGTAATCCCACGGTAGTTAAGATTTCAATGGAGGACACTAAGTACGAGTGGCTCAACAAATTGCGTGCTGGTATGAAGACTGGACCAGTGACTTTGGTATCCGAGGGTGAACCCACTTCTGGAATCATCGGCTTGGTGAATTGCTTGAGGAAGGAGCCCGATGGCTATCTGATAAGCTGCGTCTTTGTTGATGATCCCAATGCACCACCCTTCGACTTTGACAATATCTACTTCAAGGCCCACTTGAAGCTCTCCCTGGCCATCAATGTCTGCCGTGGTGGACGCTGGGGCAGCTATCGCCATCTCAAGTTGGAGCACACGTCAACTCCTCAAGTGACAAAGAAGCACTGCTTCGTCAATGTCCTTACGAGAGGAGATTTGTCTTCAGTCACATGGCTTCATGGAGGACTCTCTGAACGCTACTTCGATGAAGAAGGTGTCGTCCACGTGATGTACTCCTCCCTCAATTTCCGTGATGTGATGCTGGCCACGGGCAAACTCGCTGTCGAAGTCATTGGAACCACACGCCTCGAGCAAGAGTGTGTACTGGGCTTTGAGTACTCAGGAATCGACAATCGCGGACAAAGATTAATGGGAATGGTGAACTGTGGAGCCATGGCGACGCATCTCATATCTGATGAGAAACTTACTTTCTCAGTGCCCGATCACTGGTCCCTCCAAGAGGCCGCAACAGTTCCTGTTGTCTATCTCACAGTGTACATAGCATTCTTTATCAGCACCACCATCAAAAAGGGCAAAACGATTCTCATTCATGCTGGAACTGGAGGAATCGGTATGGCAGCTATTAGGGTGGCCTTCGCATACGGCTTGGATGTCTTCACGACTGTGAGTACGCCGGAGAAGAAGAAGTTCCTCCTTGAGACGTTCCCAAAACTCAAGGAAAGTCACATTGGAAACTCTCGTAACACGAGTTTTGAGAAAATGGTGATGTTACAAACCAAAGGAAAAGGTGTAGACTATGTGTTGAATTCATTATCCGAAGACAAATTACATGCATCAGTGAGATGTTTGGGAATTGGTGGAAAGTTCCTTGAGATTGGTAAATTCGATATGGCTAATGATAGCAAGATCGGTCTCGGGGTGTTCCTCAGAGAGATTTCTTTTTGTGCTGTTCTGGCTGATAATCTCTTTAAGACCACTTCGGACTACAAAGAGGTGAGCTCCTGACATTCTTGTATCTTTCCCAGATTCTTTACCTTCTCCCACTTTCAGTTCCTCTTCAATCTCATCCGACGTGACATCGATTCTGGAATCATTCAACCCCTCCCGTCGACTGTCTTCGAAGCCCATGATGTTGAGAAAGCCTTCAGATTCTTAGCCAGTGGCAAGCATATGGGGAAGGTGTTGCTGAAGATTCGTGATCAAGAGGACAACAAATTGACTTATCCCATCCCTATCACTCCTCGGGTCAATTGTGACTTTGACTTCTCCTACATTATCCCAGGAGGTCTAGGTGGTTTTGGATTGGAGCTGGCAGATTGGTTGGTCATTAGAGGAGCTAGAAAACTTGTTCTCAGCTCGAGTCGTGGAATCTCAAAGCAATATCAAGCATACAGAATAAGGTAATTCACTCAATCTTTAAGTATTGTGATTAATTGAAATTTTACTCCAAATGAACGTAAATTGTATGTTTCATTTCATTTATATGTATCGAAAACATTTGCCTAAGATAATCGTTTATGAAGAGCAAAATAAGGGTATAAAGATGCAATGAAAGTTTCAGATAAACTACATTAGAAAGAAAATCTAACAAGTAGGTATAGTTAGAGTTCTCCTCATCCTTCTTGAATTATATAATATTATTCAGAATTATTATTCCGACAGTTTTAAATTCATATCAACTCAATGCCTTTTTAAGAATTTAATTGGTTTTTACGGGAATTACTATCAAATAAGTAAAATTTTTGTTTGACTCACCAACAATTTTCCTTGCAGGATCTGGGAAACTTATGGGGCAAAGGTTGTCGTAAGTACAGCTAATATTGCCACTCGAGAAGGATGTCAACAGTTGATTCAGCAAGCTGCCAAATTGGGCCCAGTCGGAGGTATTTTCAACCTGGCAGTCATCCTTAAAGACAGCATTCTGGAAAATCAAACAGTTGAGAAGTTCACTGAATCAATGGCACCTAAAGCTGTAGCCACAAAGTACCTTGATGAGCTGTCGCGTTCCCTGTGTCCGCACCTGCTGGAATTTGTCGTCTTCTCTAGCGTCTCCTGTGGCCGTGGCAATGCCGGCCAGTGCAATTATGGTATGGCAAACTCGGTGATGGAGAGGATCATCGAGCGACGCGTGGCGGATGGATTGCCAGGTAAGGCGATCCAGTGGGGAGCTGTGGGTGAGGTGGGTCTCGTAGCGGACATGCAAGAGGACAAGTTGGATATGGAGATTGGCGGAACTCTGCAACAGAGGATTTCATCGTGCCTTCAGGAGTTGGATAATCTCCTCACGAGTAAGGATCCCATCGTGGCGAGTATGGTTGTGGCGGAGAAACGAGCAGGAAGTGGTGGAAAAGGGAATATTATTGATACAGTGATGAATATCATGAGTATTCGAGATATCAAGTCCATCTCCATGGATGCCACACTTTCGGAACTGGGAATGGACTCTCTGATGGCTGTGGAAATAAAACAGACACTCGAACGGGAGTTTGAACTTTTCCTCACGCCGCAGGACCTGAGATCGCTCACCTTCATGAAACTACAGGAGCTGGCTGACAGTCGCGAGAAGGACGGAACTGAGAATGTGAAACTTAAACTGGCCAGTGATGACAAACCTATGGGAATGGCGATGCTACTTAGGAATTTGGGCGATGAGACCAACAGTGAGAAGACCATCTTGCGCGTCAAGAGTCGTGATGAGAATGTAAAGTATGTCTCTTGCGCCCTCATCATTCCGGGAATTGAGGGTGTTGCCGGAAATGCCTTCTATGCCATCAGTGCCAACATCTCCCTGCCCGCTTTTGTTTTGCAACTCACCCAAACCATCGGTATCCAATCAATTCCCGAGATCGCAAAGGCAGTTATTGACGTAAGTATATTAAATAGCATAGACCCTAGTTAAGACCGATGATAGAACTTGTTTCGGCTCAAGATTTCTTTTTATGTTTTGGATAATTAGTAGCCAGAACAATTCAGGGGTCATCCTGATATTCAACATCTTTTCTTACGCAGGACATTAAGAACGAAGTGCTAAAGTCATCAGAGTTCTTCTATCTGGTTGGATATTCCTTTGGCGCCTTTATCACTCTCGAAATCGCGAAATTGCTCGAGGAATCAGGAATGTGCGGTCAGATTCTACTCATTGACGGTGCCCCGGCCTTCCTGAAGCGCCTTGCCATCGGTCAAATGACGGAAGATTACACCGACGAGACGGTTCAGTGTGTCCTGGTATCTGGCATCATTCGCACCATTTTCCCCGATGAGAACCCTGAGGATCTCTTCGCCCGGATATCTGAGCTAAAGACCTGGGAGGAGCGCGTCAACAAGCTCGTGGAACTGAGCAAGCATCAGCACGTATACTCAGAGAGATACCTACGAATGATGACAGATGCTCTCTACATGAGAACAAAGGTCACTTTGGAAATAGACACGGACAATATTACGCCGCTCAAGTGTCCCATCACCCTTGTGCGCCCCACAGAGGTGTCTATTGTGGACATAGATGAGGACTATGAGCTCTCAAAGTACACCACCGGTCCGGTGAACCTCAAATTTATCGAAGGCAATCACATATCTATGCTGGAGAACAGCAAATTGCCCCAAATCATAAATGATCTCGATCCTAAGCTCGAGTCTGACAAGGCATTTAAGAAGTACCTCACCAATTAAGATATTTTACACAATTCTATTTACAAGAAAATTCACTGACATTGTTAAATTCATGTGGTGAAAAGAATTCAAGATATTGTAGTTGTTAAAAAGTTTGAAAATCAGTAAAAAGTGAAAATTATTTACCAACCGAATCCGCTTTCTGGACTCTTTGGATGATCTCCGAAGGCGCCAAAGGCGTCTGCTGCTGATGGCTCCACCCCTCCAATTGAGAAGCCACTTTCGGATTCTGCCATTTCACCTATATCACTAGTGTTATCATTTCCGAAGTCATCCCCTATGTCGAAGTTCATATCACTCTCCTGCAACGATTCATCTGACGAAGATTTTAACTGTGGCTCAGTAGATTTCGCCTTGATAGTCACATCACTGAGGACGGTAATTTTTCTGCCTTCTGGAATTTCCTTAGGTTTTGGCTGAGCATCCTCTTTCACGGCTTTCTTACTTGTCATTGGCGGAGAAATGCGCTTCACCTCAGCAAACGGCGGCGGAAGCTTCATCTTCTGTCTAGTTGAGATATTGTCAACCTGAGATTGGGCAACTGCTTGTTTGATTTCTGGCTTCTGCATCATTGTCTCTTTCGGTTTTTTCATCTGCTTTTCAACCTGGGACTGGGAGCCCGGAGGAAATTTTTGCTCTTGGGATCTCGCCCAATCAAGAACATTCTCCGAGAAAGATTTCCTCGAAGTGTTACTGCCCTGTGAAGAGTTGCTCTTCTGACTGGAAGAAGATTTATCGGAAGTCTTTAGGACAGGCAGATCATCCGTATCAGTTGGCTTCATTTGAGATGATCCCATTGTGTAATCAGTGACCGGCGGAACAGGGTGGCTCCCAGAGGTAAGCTCCAGCTTTTTCATCTGCTTTTCTTCCTGGGAACCCGCAGGAAGTTTTTGCTCTTGGGGTCTCGGCCAATCAAAAACACTCTCCAAGAAAGATTTCCTCGAAGTGTTACTGCCCTGTGAAGAGTTGCTTTTCTGACTGGAAGAAGGTTGAATGGAAGTCTTTATGGCAGAGAGATCATCCGTCTCTGTTGGCTCCACTTGGGAAGATCCCATAGCATAATCAGTGACCGGCAGAACAAGGCGGATTCCAGAGGGTTTCTTGAAAGAATTCTCTACTTCAGACATGCCCTCTGTTGATGGATTTCTTGATGAGATTTTTGATGGCTGTGAATCTTTCATTGGAGGCATTTTAGTATTCATATTCATTGTAGTCTTCCTGTTGTCTTCATATTCGTACATTTTGAAGCCAGAAAATATCATCTTTAGAGACTGATCGAGCTGTACAGGCCTGAGCTTTTCCGGATTGGCGGGCAGAGGAATTACTGGCTGCATCTTCGATGATTGCATTAAAGTTCCTGAATCGTAATGACCTGTAAATTTATCAAAAAGGTCTTGCATTCGCTTATCCAATTGACGACACTGTTCTGCCATGGATTCCTTTTCCTTGATCAATTGATTTTGGCGACACTCCTGGTCAGCAATGGCCGTGTCCAACTCCGAAATCTCATTGGATTTGCGAAGGGTTTCATTTTCATCTTCAGCACGGATCTGGTCGGAATTAGCCTGTATGTCCATCCTGCGCTCCTCCAACTGTGCAATTATGTGATCCAGATAAGTTACTCTGCTTTGAATCTCCTTGATATCTTTTCCCAAATCAGTGTCATTAAATTGCACCTCTTTTGCTTGCAGTTGTGCAATCAAATCCTTCTCCAATTTTTCCACATTCTCTTGCAATAAATTTTTGCTGCTCTTATTATCCAGCGAATTCAAAGCTTCGTTGCTTTCCGCATTTATCTCAGATCTGTAAGAAAAAATATGAAGAGGTAAGTATACACAGGGAAAAAATAACATTTTGTTATTAAAAAAATATATACTCACGCTTGGATTAAATCCTGCATGGCCAAATATGTATCAAGCGTAGCGCCGCCGCGGGCCAAATCTTGATTTTCGTCCTCCATTTCATTGATGATACTCGTCTGTTTGTTGACCACGTACTTAATAGCTGTTCGCCATATTGAAAGAAGAGAAAAAAAATACAAATGGCCGGCCAATTTTCAATTCTGGAATTCTGGATTTTTCACTTACCCTCACATTCATTGCTGATATCAAATAACTCGATATTTGCAGCAAATATTTCATTCTCGAGTTCAAGATATCTCTCCAAGATGAGGGAATCCATTTTCGCACAGAATTTTTTATTAGGCGTGGAGCGAGATCAAGAGCAACCACACGCGCCTTTTGAAACAAAATCCTTTACCGGTACTTTTCCGATTCGCGATTTTCGATGAATTTTTTCGTCGAAACGGTCGAAACTGCGGCGCCACCTGATGGCCTGATGGCACATGAGTCGTCTAAAAAGTGAACTATCCGCCACAAGCACAACAAATCCAAGAAAAATTATGTTTTCATTGAGAAATACGCTCAAATTATCCGTGAAGATGCTGCAGGCGTCCACAGAGACCAACAGAATATTAAGTAAGTAAATTGTTATTGTGTTTCTGTTGGTTAAATCAAAGACTTATGTTAATAACCTAAAAGGCAGGGATGTGAAGCGATGGGTGTCTCCAACACTCAAAGAGATCCGCCGGAGGAGGGAAAAAGTGGGCCCTGAGCCCCTCAGGCCTCGATCATCACACCTCGAGTGGAACTATAAGGCTGAGGTGTTTGCTTTTGGAAGTCGCCTCAGAGAGACATTTGATGAGAGACTCCTCCGGCAAGCATTCACTCATCGCTCTTACATAATCCAAGAGGAGATGAAGCAGAAGGAAGTGGGAATCGAACAGCCCGCCGTGTCGCTGATGGACAACAGTCAGATGGTGGCTGATGGAGAAGAGCTGATAGTAAAATATCTGGATCTCTATGTTGCCGCGACAATGCCAAAGGTGCCTCTGGATGGAAGAATTGCCGTGCGAAAGCATCTAATGAGCGAGGAGAATCTTGCTCACATCTCTAGTCACATTGGCACCAAGGATCTCATACTTTCTGCAGATTTTCCCGTTACAACTGTCATCTTATCGGACACTTTCAAGGCTGTTGTAGCGGCCCTGGAGGAAAGCAGTGGCTCGGAGAGAGCTAATCTCTTCGTGCGAGACTTCGTCTTCACTCAGCTGAATCAGATGGATATCAGTGAGGTGTGGGAAGTGCAGGACCCTCTGAAGTATATCACAGAGTACTGTTTGAGGAACAATTTAGGAGATGTGGAGCCACGACTGATCGGCGAATGCGGGAAAAACACCATCCTGGCCGCTTATCATGTGGGAATCTACTGCGATCGCAAGCTACTTGGCACAGGATTTGGCGAAAGTGTCGATGTGGCGATTGATGAAGCCGCCAAGGATAGTTTAAGGGATATCTTCGACACGCAAGCCTGGCGACGACCCATAGACTTCCAGCAGGTGCAAAAAGAGTAAAACTTTAGTTTAGAATAATCTAGAAATGAGCTTTTATACAATTCCCAAGAGGATAGAGATTAAAAGACCTCAGTTATCACACTTGAAGGACTTCGCCTCTGAGTCCATGACCAGCTTCCCGGTGGGATCCTTTAGTCGTACGCGTCCATTTGAATATCGTGTCTCCTGACTACCATCATTGTAGACAATCTTTACTGTTCCCTCCGGATATTCTCGCCTCTTGTGATCACTGCCGTGGATTTCCCGTTGTCCGTTGGGGCATACTAAGACCTTCTCGCCATTCTTCCAGTAAATCTGAGTCCCATCAACTAATTGCCACTCCTCCTGGACACTCCCATCACTCTGCAATCTCTTAGTCAACACAGAGCCGCTGGGGTAGTGAATCTCCGTTGTTCCATCCTTGTGAACGTGCTTCGTCTCGCCACTTAAGGAAAACATTGAGAATTTCGAGGTGAGTCAAGTTAATCTTAAAACCCTTAAAACGAAAAGATTAATATAAGGAATGAATACTAACTTGGGATATTCAAAGATCTCCAGTCCGTCCAAGTAAGTTGTATGCCACGTGTTGCTCTCTGCATAGTAATATTTCACTGTGCCACCATTAATGTCCGTCTCCTTGATGTCCTTGTTAAAATACAACATCCGGATGAGCATTCCATCTGCAGAGATCTTCTTCAGATTTCCATTCGGGTACCAGATATCGCGACTTCCGTCTGAGTTTACAATCTCCCTCTTGAGATCAACATTGGTGGATCCATTGCCGATCCTCTTGTCCTTTTCAGGCTTATCTGGCAAAGGAAGCTCACTCCTTGGAGTGTCTTCCGTCTCATTGCCATCCTCAAACTCCGTGTCAGTGTCTGAAGAGAAGAGAGGATCTTCCATTTGCATTCGCTTCACCGGAGAAACTTTCTTCTTCCTCTGACCCGAAGATTCTTGAGGCACTACAGAAGTCAGTTTGGCAATATTCTTATTGATCTCCAACAACGTCTTGTTATTGCTCTGTCGTCTGAGTCTCACATTTTCCGCCTCCAATTTGCGATTCTCCTTCTTTAGCTGCTCTATCTCTGAGCTCTGTTCCTTAATCTCTTTCTCCAGGCTACGAACTTGTGATCTGTGGCGACTTTGCATAGCTCCGTGCTTAACTGTCTTCTCCTTGACTTCCTTTTCTAGCTCCTCAACCCTCTCTTTGAGCCTCTTCACCTCCTCGCGCTCTTTCTTCGTCGGCACCCGGAAGTCCTTCAACAGCTTCTCATATCTCGTCTTCTCTTCGGCAATCTTCATGCGTTCATCATGGAAATAAATCTCCATTTTTATGCGCTCATCATTCAGCTGATCCTCCATCTCGTGACGTCGATTCTCCAGGTCAATCTTTGCCAGTTCGTGAATTTGTTTCTCTTTCATCAGGGTGGTGTTCTGCTTCTTGAACCTCTCAATTTCCTCCTCCAGTTCCTTTAGACGACCTTTCAACTCATCACTTCGCTTTGACATCAACTCCTCTCGTGAATCTCCCTCTGAGCCACTGTCAGAGAATCTGGACAACTTCCTCTCGAGATTCGCTTTAAAGTCCAGGAACTCATCGAGAGATTTCTCAGGTGTTGACACCATATTTCCCTCATCGTCATCATCTTCATCATCTTCTTCTTCCGACGAGTCGCTGAAATGATTGACTTCAACCTTCTCACAGAATCTCACTTCCTTGGCTTCCTTAATTTCCTTAGTTCTCGTCTCTTCGGGCTCTTCCTCAGGCGTGCTCTGTTGTTTAATTTCGTCATACTTTAGGATTTTCCTCACGGTGCTGGAGTTTGAGGAGAAACTCGAGTTCTGGAGCTTCTCTTCCAGCAACTCAAAGATACTTAATTCATCCATTTCATTTGAACGCTTGCAAAGACTCCCAGAATTATTGAGTGCAGACTTTGCTATCTCCTGAAATAGTTGAGAAGTTCTGGCAGGATCGAGATTCATTGCTTCCAAGAGTTTTCTCCAGGAACTGGCATCTGAAAAAAAGAAATCAATAATGATCATTTCAACCTAATTTAGGTACTAATAAATACAAGGATTACCTGTAACATTGGAAGAGTCCTCAGATTCAGGAACATTTTGACTTTCTTCTTTCACGGAAAGATCCAGTTGACTATCTTCAATTTTGTTTTGAATATTTTTCTCTTTAGCTTTCTTATTGGCAATCGAATATTTGTACTTAGGGATATTCTTGAGATTAAAGTGATTAGGATTGACTCGAAATCTACTTGTGAGTCCTTCTCCTCGCTTCAAGAAGGGCTTCTTATTCACCGGAGACCTCTTTGGCGCCTCCTGATTGGGCTTCATGATCAGGGAAGACTTTTTGGCTGTCTCACAGCTGAATCTCTCCATAAATTGACCATCTCCACTCACAGTGTTCCCCTCCTCGTCCTTTGAAGTGCTCTGAAGCTCTCTGTGGGGCGTACAACCCAGCATTTCGTACAGTTTAGTCTGCTCCTCAGCTAGAACTTTTCTCTGTTGAGTTTGTTTGGCAATGAGAATTTTCTCCTGCTCTTCCTGCCACTTACGCAGCTCTCCCAGGCGTTCAAGTATTTTTCGTGGAGATTCCAGCTGATTCTCCTCCATAGAGGATGGAAATTTTCATGAAAAACTTGTTGGAATAGGGAAAAATCAAAATAAAAATATACACGCAAGCCAACTTATTTGTAAACAAACAACGCCGACCGTTTTTTCGACGAGTTTGGTTTTTTAGGCAAAAACCGCCGTGTCTCCTTGACGCTTGAAGCGCTACCTAGTGGTGTACATTGTGAATATTTTTGGCTTGTTTAACCTCACAACTTGTGGTAAACATAAACAAAGAGAAAAGTGTGAATGAAAATTGCAGTTTTTCTCTCCAATAACGGGAAATTCCGGAGAAAAATTGCTTTACTCAGTGTGTGCATGTAGATAATGTCATTTTACGGTAACATTATGTATCCAGATGACTCGACAAATCCTGATAATGCCCGAGAGAAGTGAGTAGAATTCTCGAGGATGACAGTTTCAATGTTTGAGGAGGATTGTCTATGAATTATCTAATTTTTCCTGACTGTCTTTTTTCAAAAAGGACGTCGGTATTGGGCTTCCCCTATAATATGCCGAGCAGTGGAGCCTGGACAAATCCGTGGACATATGCAGCTCATCCGAGTTTGATGGAATTCAAAGGGGCGCCCGGGATATCTTCGCCCCCGAAGACACAGAAGCGCCGATCAGAGATTGATCCCTCTGTGTATGTATCTGAGGAGAACATCATATTTAATTAGATTCTAATTCTCTGCGTCATCTTACAGGCCAGTAAAGAAAATCCTAACGGAGGAGAAGATGGCAGCACATCTCAACAGTCTCCACATATCTAGTGACTTCACTTCCCACAGCAATGCCTCGGACTTTGATGCAGAGTCTGAGATGCAGTTGGAGACGGAACAGCCGTCTCAGTACCTCGTGAATATGAGTCAGTGGGATCTGGAGCAGAAGTTGAGGAATGCTCAGCGGATCACGGTGTGCGACGAAGTGAAGAATCTCGAGAAGACTGACTCAATCCTTCCGAAGGTTCTCCTTGACAAAATCGAGAATCCGTGCACGGCTCTCATACTCTGGCAGCCGCCCACGATTTTGCAGAAACTCATTGTGCCGCAGAAGGATCTGCCACAGGACAACAACACTGAAGACGAGGAAGAGGTTGACAACAATAACTCATCCGCTGTTGATCTGAATAATTTTGCAATGGACACGGATATTTGAATGAATGCGGACAAGTTAGATTTTATATTTTTATTCAGTATAATAAACTGTCGTGATAAGAGTGAACAATTGTTTATTTATTTTAAAATTCAACATTCGCTCATGGAATGCTAAACAATCTGCTGAGCATTTGGGCCATTTGCTTTAATTCTTTCTGTTGGATCTTTGGTAATAGAAAACCCAATAAGAGTTAACCTGAGAGACAAATCGTGAAAAAAATTGTAGCCATTTATTTTCAGGTGTTCCATTTTCAGAATATTTACCTGTTCAATTGTAATTAAGTTAATTGATCATCCCACGTCTGAATTTAGAAGTTCCGCAAAAGCTACATCCGAAGTATAATTTTTAGCACAAGGCGTACATACTATCTCATTCACAGCTCGTGATTTGCTCTTCATTGCTTCTTTTAATTGAAATCCGTAAAATCAATGAATTTCTAATCAACCATAATAACATGATGAGAAAATTTCTCATAAGAATTGTAAGTCGTTTGCGAATTTTATTTGGAGATTTCTATGATAAGACCTAAGTTTACATCTTTAGTCTCTTTAGTCAACAGGAATTTAAGGTTTTACAATAATAACGAGAATTAATCATTTATTAAAATAAAATTCATTTAGAAGAAAAGAAAAATTTCCAAGTAAAAATTAGATTTCTTGGAGAATAATTATTCTGATAACTCTTCTCTTCCCGTAAAATTTAAATAATAGCTTTCAACTTTTCTAGTCACTTCGGATACAAAGGATTCTAGCTATAGCTACCAACTACTGATTTGATCAATCAGTATTTGACCTTCGTGGATTTATATGTAGCTTGGTCCGTAACAACTTTAAAGAAACCCAAAGAAACCTTTAGTATCGGCCGAAAGCAATTTGCACTGAAGGGACAATTTTTCTTTTTTTCGAATTAAAAATTAATCGAATTAAAAATAAAAGTAAAAAAGAATATATTAAATATTTTTTTATACAATTATATTATAATTTCATCAGAATAAAATCATCATTTGTCGGGATTGATAAAAGTTATTCTTGTATATATATTGGATTATGTGGATCATGTATTGTTATCTACCCAATAAATAATGCAAAAAAATCATTGGTTTACTTCATTTAATTTATTTAAATGCAAGAAATGGTTTAAGTTAAGGAAATTGAGTTTTAGCTCATTTATACTGCCCATTAACGTTAGCATTATGCTTTGAGCTGGACTAAGGCCACGGTTGTGATAGGACATATAAGGTAATAGTCCTTTTGCAGTCCTTTAATGACAAGAAACAGAGCCAGTCTAAAGTAAGTTACTAAGACACAAAATTATAGATTTATCGGTTTCATCAGGTGATTATTTCCAGAAATTATCGAAGAAAGTCTGAGATGGTCTGAGAGTTCAAATCAGTAACAAATTGAAAAAGTCTATTGATTGAAAGTAATATTAAGTTTAATGATTTATTCAATAAGTTCAATAAATTATTAAGTCTACAAGAAAAATACACATTAAATTAAATTTTCATTAAACTTTCCTCGGAAGTTTTTCTGGATTTTTCTCTAACATGTCATTTTTCTATTCTTTTTTTTTTGCATAACGCCAATAATTTACGATTCACCTCAGCAAAAAGCGAGAGTGTGAATATGGGGTGGGGTAAATTTAATTGGCCTCTAAGTGCATTGCAATAAAAATCAGCCACAATGAAGAAATCAATACATGTCCTGAACGCAATGCTGGTCACTGATTTCATCAGCAAGGAAATTTTATTGAAGGAAGTTTCCATTCCCGGTTATTTATTTATAATTTATGCCCTTTATGCCCCTTTTTGAGAGCAATATTATTATAGTTTGTGTTCCAATTTTTCACACTTGCTCTCTTGCAAGATTTAATGACTCTCGCTTTCGTGGTGTTCTCGCAGAAGAATCTGCAAGGCACTGAGATTTCTCAAGAAGCTTGTCTTATACTTATGTGATAAGAAAATTATTTATTTTGATTTAAAATTTTATCTTTGGAAATTATTGTTTGTAAATACATGGTGGCATTTCTCATAAAGAATTCATGTAAATATAAAATTGCTGATTTTATTAATAAATATTTCCTGAGAACTATTATCGATTGCTGATGAAATTGCTCCACTAGTCCTGTTAGAGACGGCGAGGTTGACTCACAAAGTGTGGTCATGTATAGCACTCAATTTCCATATCGGGACAGTTGCAAGGAAAGCCCTGTTCGAGACGGTTCACATAAGTTCTTCTGCTCTTCTGGGACTTAAGTGAAATAATCTGAGCCCATTGATTAGAATTTCGTTTTGTCTCGCGAGTGAATTGCTTTAAAACTGCCGGCAATGGACAGAGCAAGGGAATGTGCTTATTTTGCTCATATTCCTCTCTTTTGTGATAAAAATCACGAGAAGAGGAACTAGAAGTTCCACGAGCTGCGTGGTATAGCATTGCGTGAATAATTGAAGGGTTTTATGTGCAAAATGATTGTATTAGTTGTACGAGCCAGTCAAAATAGCTGTTCTCACACCACTGTAGAGTATAATTAAGACATTCTTTCTTCTCTCACCTTTTAAATGTTTTTCACATTTTTATATTTCTCGTTTTAGTTGCCCTCTTATTTTCGCGCGCTTTTTTCCACTTGCAAATTATGTGGCACTATGACCCTTTTGATGTTGCACGAAAAGCCTTTGAGAGCTGTGGGGTTCAGGAGGATTTCTGCCCATTCTCTCGCGAGAAATCCCCAGATCTCGTGCGTCAGCCAAAAACTCTCAATTCAGACTACAAATATCCCGCAGTTGTCGCACCACCTATTGCTTTTTGTACGTTCCTCCACAAGTCACTTGTGGCACGTTTAACTCGACTGTTTTACTTTATATCAATTGCACGATGTCGTTTCGACAGATAGTGACGAGTCCCTGGAAGCAGATAGAATTTCTGTCCAGCCATTTAGTGGTGACAACGACGAGGAGACACGATCTTCTGTTCGATATTGTGGAAGTTTTAGTGAAAATTGCAGCCAATCTTCTGGCAGTTTTATCAGAAAGGTAATTGAATCGACAGGGTGGAAGACTCCCGTGGAAACAACTCCCACAGCATCACAAATATCTTCTCCTGCATCAGTAAAAAGTACCCAGATGGCCAGAAAAAAATTTTACTGTTGTGAGGTGGTAATTGTAATTTTTTGCATTTCTCAGGTGATGATGATACTCTGTCAGACGTAGAAGCACCAGATAGGCCAAAATTTTCACCTCTCGTGGTAGACTATGTTGAAATTTCTTCTGATAGTGAATCCAGTGAATCCAGCAATAAGAATATTAACAACGATAATGACGAAGACAACCAGATACTGCAAAAACAGCAGAGACTTGCGAAAATTCTTGGGAGAATTAATGCTATAAAAACCCATGAAAATGAGGTGAGTTGTTGCTCAATTTTTATGTTCAAAAACACCTTTGCGTGAATAATGACAAAATAAATAAGATCTGTTTAAACAGATCACTAATTAATTGGATGCTTTGTGGAAATATTCCAGGAAAGAGAGATCGTGACGAAAATGCCAAAAATGATTAGTGATGAGACATTAATGATATCAGTGGATGCTCTGCGGGATGATGGGAGGATCCTCAAGCACTTCAACATCCCCATTGATTTGCCTTCGTTGCAACCACTATCCAGACGACAGGATTCATCAAGGATCCGAGAATTGCCGCTCAAGAAGAGATATCATAGGAGTCACGAGCCAGAAGAGAAGTCACTGAAGATGAGGAGAATGTCCAGGAAGAACATTCTCAAAGGAATACTGCAGGAGACCAAGATGAAGGCCAAGAGAGTTCCCATGAGGAGGGAGATTGTGTGCGAAGATGCTCCTCTAGATCTCTCACGAATGTCCCACCGAGAGGCACCACATACGTCTCCAGAAGCTTCAAGAATTCCCCCAGCTGCGATTCCTCAGCCCATCCTTCACCCAATTCCTCTAAGATACCTCGTGCACCCGGTGAGGCACGCTAATGAGCCACCACAAGTGTCTAGATATTATCCAGAAGCCCCTAGAAGAAATTTACCACCCTACAACTATCCCCATATGCTTATTGATCACAATTACGTATCCCGGCCAATGCCTCTATATCCAATTCCCGCGAGGTATCACGAAAGATATCCGGAAGCTCCTCTCCCGCCATCAAGGAAATCTTTTCAAATACCTCAAAATCCTCGTCAAGTGCCTTTTCGAACTCAACCCATTTCTTACCCGCAATATCCTCCGGATCAGTATCATTATCTGCCATATCCGCCGGTGGTCAGTCGCCCTGTGGCTGTAGAGAAGCCCAGGAGTGATCAACTCGTCACCTACGCATTCCATCCACCCCAATACGTCCCTCAAAATAGCTACGTCACCCATACAGTGCCTCAATTCCATCCTCCAGCACCACCACCGAGACCCAATCCCCCCATTGTCCAGGAAATCTCATCAATCCCGAAACCTGTGAAAGTCCCCTCTGAGAGACACCATATAAGGAATCTCCTGCTGGAAAACGGCACACTGGGCCGAGTTCAGCCGGCAAAGCCGAGCTTTTCTGATGAAATTCCCATATTTCGCGTCAGAAATCCAGCCTATCGTAGTGTTTATCCCACGCATCACGAACCCCATCCCAATGCTATATATTATTCCCACGCCACCCAGTAGAGCTGCTGAGTCGCATGAGAAAAAAAAGTCCACCTCGAGATATTTCTGAGAAATGTATGGCATCAGAGAGAAGTTCTTGAGTACGGAAAATGCCCTGCAAAATTGATACAATTGACCGAGTGTAAATTTTGTATTTTGTAATAAAAATTTCAGTGAAGCTCAAGTAGTCATTATTGGTGTCGTTGGTGAATATTTAACGTACCATCCGTGATTGGGTGACACGAAATGGCAAAGAACGTGATCAAAGAAAAAGATATTTCAGCAAATATATAAATATTCTTCATGTGGAAGACTGCTTTTTTTCTAATTTATTTAGCTGAAATTCATGCCAAATATACAATTTATACTTAAAGGGAATTTTGACACGCTATAATGGACGGATTTTAACTGAGATATTATCACATTGTATCGTTGGAGATCATCATCAAGGATTCTTCTCCGTATCATTCTTCGGCTTGTCCTCTTGTTTCTCATCTCCTGAAGCTTTAGCTTTGGGTTCATTCCAGCTTTGTAAGGCTCCACTTCCGAAGATCATGAAAAGTACAGCTGAAGAAATGTAGATGACTGACGACGTCACGAAAACGTAACACCATTCCTCCATTGTGTTCTATAGGAAAATAATTAATTAGACGGCTTGTTATTTTTTATTGTCTCTAGGACAATTAAAAACAGCTTTCCAGGATTTTTTGCTTTATGTGATCATGTCGGAGGAATTTAATAAACATTTGATCATTGCATTTTCTGCTCTCAAGAAATCATTTGGCGGGAAAATCTTCTGAGCATTTTCAGAGAAAATTTAATATTTGGTTCCGGTTTGAAATGGGTATCCTTTCAGAAATTCCAGAAGTTTTTGGATACTCTTATTTGCTTCTGTTTTCAGGTAACATAAGAATCACATTTTTTTGACAAATTTTCCCTTTCCATTTTACTTGTCTACAAAAACAATAAAATTGAAAACTGCCACTTGAAACTGTTAATTAAAATTTTTTAAAATAAAATTAGTGTTTGTATTCGAATGTTAACAGCACGATTAAAAGCAATTAAGTATAGAATCTCTTTCATTTTTTATTAGACTTTTTATATCGGAAATTCCCCATAATCTCAATTTCAACTCTATCCAATTTGCATATTGTGCTATTTTAGGCGTCTTTATCCGAAAAATTTCAAGACATAATTTCAAAGCAGTTTGCGAATGCAAATGACTTAATCAAAATCACAAATTCTTTTCTATATTGAGAGCGCATTGGGAGCGCTTGAAGCTGATAAAAATAAAATCAAACTTGTGCTAATTTTATCTGTAAATTTGGTCATAGAAAGTGCAAAATATCCAATACTTACTCCGTGCTCAGTGAAATGCGCCACAACGAAAGGTGATAAGAATCCCGTGGTCGTTCCCACGAAGTTCATAATGCCATACATGACTCCGGCGAAATTTGGCGCCAAATCGTGTGAATTCTGCAAATTTGTAATGCTAGCAGACCCGTTAAAGGCAAGAGCAGTTGTGATGATTGCCACAGACGCATAGGGTTCAGACACGAAACAGAGGATAATCAAGAAGATTCCCGGGAAAATGTGAGCTGCAAAGAAATTTTATAACCAGTGAGTGAAAATTTCTAAAATGGCGGGAAAACTCACAGAAAGTCGTGAAAATCTTCCTAATGGCAGTAACGCTGAGCCAGGCTTTCTTCCTCACAATGTCCCCGATCTGGCCGAATATCATACCGAAAATGAGGCGCGCAAGATAGGGCAGCGCAGACAGGAATCCTGCTTTTGCCAGATTGAAGTGGAGCACCTCATTCATGAACTTGGGAGCAGCCGTCATGAGGAAGAACAATCCCCAATTGCTACCAAAGTGGAGCACAATGAGAGCAATGAATGGTACAGAGGTAAGCATCTTAACCAGAGGCACTTTGGGCTTCTCCTTCGACACGCTCACACCCTGGGATTTTTCAATATAATCCCTCTCTTTGGGCGTGATCCACGTGTGAATAGCCGGTCTATCAGACACAATAAAGTGCCACATGATAGTCACAATGAGTCCGATAATTGCTGGGACGTAGAAGCCTAAAGTGGTTGAGAAAATCACATATTAGTCATCCAATTAGATCCATCAAGTTATAGACTCACCGAAAGACCATCCGAGATTTTCGACTAAAATGCCCACCATTGGGAAGGTGATTACCTAATACAGTAGACAAAAGTGATTAATAATAGCGTCATGGAACATTCCTTTCATCTTCATCTACTCACCGTGCCAAAAGTTCCACCCAATAGGGCGGAAATGAACTTGCCCTTCTCCCCAGGTGGAGACCATTTTGCCACCAAATTGTGCAGAGCCGGATATGTTGGACCCTGAAAGAAGATCAGATGAACTTAACTTAATTGCTTCTTAGTTAATCTGGTTCAATATCAAAAGAAAAACTCGCTAAGAAAATTCAGGTCAATTGCTGTTATAATTGCCTGCGTAATCAAAAGCACAGAATTCTAAGTAGATTCGAATGTATAGAAAGAAATTTTGCATCTTTCAACTTATTCACTCTCTGATCACGATCGCAGTTAAATTGAATTATTACAAAATTCAACATAATATTTTGTAAGGGCAGCGTCATAGCAATTTTACGTATTCATTTCGCAATTAGCAAGAAGACATTGAACATGCAGTGAGAGTGATTGACAAATTTCAAAAGCTCGTTAGGTATATCTCTGTCTAGAAACTCTGTAATTTTGCCGCCTTTTGGTGTTCAATTTCTTGCTCAAATGAGTGGGAAATCCTCAAACTTATCGGACACATTCTTCATGTGCAACAGCCAGAGAGAAATAAACACGAGAATTATAATTCCATCAAGAATTGTTTGCAATTTTTAAACTTTGTATTAAGAAGCTGATCAAAACTGAGAAATTACTTACATATTTTCTTTAACTTCATAAGCAAAAGGAAAATAAAATAGAATAAAATTAATAAAAAATTAAAATTTATTTATATCTCAATTTGTGAGTTCAGACATATAGTAGAATTAAAGCAATTAAAGGCATAATTTTAGGGGTTCTAATTTAAATGATTATTAGAATTATTTGTATGAAAATTGTGAATAGAAAAGTGTAGGTAAACCCAATTTCTAAATTAAATTTCTGGATCTTTTCAACATATCTAAGAAATACTCACACATAATTTGGAGATGTTAAAAAAATTGACTTAAACATGCTGTGGATATAATAAAACTTAACTAATTTAATGACTTTAATAAAGTAAGGCTTTATTGTCGCCAATCAACTTTTTGTATACATTTTTTTGTTGTTTTGATTTGACCGTTTAGACTTAAGATTTAATTTTACCTGTGTTTGTTCCTAATATTATAAATTAAACCTTTATTTAAAGCGAAAAACACAAAGGAAAAACTACACGGAAATTGTTTTCTGTCTCAATGTAAGATTTCCTGTGGAATTTTCCTTTAGATTCTTTCAATTTAATCATCTTATGTTAAATTGTCATGTCAATTTAGTAAAAAGAAAAACTGTTTACTTACAGCCAGGAGTCCAGTCAAAAATCTGGAAGCATACATGGCATAGAATCCTAAGCTGGCGCAAAGAGGTCCTAAAGCTGTAATCAGAACGCCGAGAGCCATAATGCATGTCGTGACTGTTTTCCCACCATATCGCTCCACTAGGGCAGTTCCTGGCAGTCCAGAGATTAAATAGCCCCAAAAATAAGATCCCAGGAGCAATCCTTGCTGCTTTTTATTCCAGTCATATCGCGGTCCGTACTGTTTCAAACATTTTACGATTAATTAAAGACATAGAGGATCCTATTTGGGGGCAAACCGGGCAAACTTACATCATCAGTTGAAGACTCATTCACAGAGCTCGAGTTTTGTGGCTTTATCATGGCCAGGAAGGTAATCGAGAAATTTACTCTCAGCATGTAGGAGACCATACAAGCGAGGAAGAGCATCACACCCACACTCAAACGAACAGGAAGTTTCCCTGAAAGAGCCCATTTGCGAATGATGAGTGATAAATTAGAGGAAATTGCCACGGGATTGTTATGGAACTTTCCACAGACACTCGCCCAAACAATGTATCAATTTCAGCTTAGTTTTTCAGGTTTTTTCCTCTTCCAAAACTTTACTATGGAAATTTTTATTGAATTTTGATTTTGATGTTGTGCAATTTTTTTTTTGCTTCATTATCGATCACGAAAAAAAATCTTGACATGGAAACCAATTTAAAGCTATTAGAATATACACATGTGTAATCTAAAAGAAATTCTCTTATTTAAATCCATTGAGAGTAAACAATGATGAGATTTGCGGAAATAAATCCACTGCACGTGCAAAAAATTGCTGAGCTTTTGCATTCTTTCTTTTAAACCTTTTTCTTAAAAAATATTTTTTTTGTTTTTCACACATTTTTAATGGGAAAGTGTCTGAGGATTCCATTTGATCAATTCCCAAATTTCTTGTTTCCTCACCAAGAGTTTGGCCCAGGGCCTTCGAAGCCACGGCACTAACCATGGTTGTGGACTTTCAAATTTCACCAAATCACCGATTGAAAATCACTCCAAAAAACAAGCTCCAAAATAGATTGTTTTTTTTTCAAAAGCACACCACAAAAACCCTTTCAACGCAAACTGCTAATTTACTTGTAAAATGATTTGTATATTTTTTCTATTGTAATGAATTTTCTCACGAGTGAATCTGTCTTTAACCGCACGCAATCACTGCTTTTCTCCGGGTGTACTGGAATTTTCTCACAGCCCACGGAGAGTTCCTTCTCCAGATTCCTCAGAATTTCCACAGGTGACGCACATAGCGGTCAGAACTAAAATATTATTACAGTCCAGCACACTTGATTTTATCATATTTTCACTTGAATTTATCAATGAAAAGCCAAAACAGTTTAATTGCTGCCGCGGGAATCTATGCGCGCCGCGCGAGTGGCTCTTCGTGCGCAACTGAGCTTTTAGAAAGGCATGTTGTTCAAAGCACCGTCCACAAGCAACTGCCACTGTGCAGTTAAGAGAAGTTCCTAGACAGCACCTTCTCGCTAACACCTGTGTGCAGTGATTGGGAATTTTTGCCGCGAGTGATGGGCTTTTTCTCATATGACTACGAGCCCAAAATCGCACACACTGTGAGAAACTCTCTTGGATCTTCCTCTTTGACGCACGTGCTGACGATCTGTTGGTCAAATTACCCACAGTGGAGACCTTGAGCGAGAAACGTGCCGAAAAATATCCCTCCTCATGCGATGACATTCCCATGACCGCATGCACGGAATTAGGCGGCTAACCGGTGGTTCAGCATCACTCAATGCCATGGCAAACCACATTATGCATTGATCAACACCGGCATGCAACCATGAGTACTCTATTGATAACACAATCACACAGTCTCTAGAAGCTCATTGTTTCGCCATAATTGAA